>CANNZV010005076.1:0-31528 GCA_947561585.1 Caprella mutica | reverse complement strand
ATTCGTAAGAAGGTCAATCATAACCAATTGTACGATATAATGTGCTTGGGCGGTAGAAATTTGTCCCTGGGTAGCTCCGGGCGGTCCCGGGCGGCTCCGGGCGGTTCCGGGCGGTCCCGGGCGGCTCCGGGCGGTGTTTAGCAGGACCGCTATCATGTAGGTAACTGATACAGTTTGAGAATAGGCACTTTTCTTAAATTCTAGGTTAGCTACTGCTCCTTCAATAATGAAGTAACTGACCAGTCTGCAGAATATGGGAGATATTTGGGTTATTCTCTCTGAACAATTTTGAATTAACTCCTAATTTTGCTATAAACAGAATAAGATATCTCTATGAACACTTTACCAGTTTCTGCAGACTGAAAGTACCTAACACGGACTCAAGGAGTAAGAGACTGCAGAATTGCAGAAAAGAAACTCCACAACCACAAGAAATATTCTGTTTTGCTTTCTGGTCTCATGAAATACCTTATAGGTACCATGTAAATATAATAGGAAATTAAGGATTATTTACACAGAAAATAGTCCCCATGTTCTGCATACTAAGAATGGAAATAGGTAATACTCAATTAGGCTAGACTGCAGGAACTGGTAAGGGTTCATAAAGAAATTATCCATTTTAGTTTCTGCTCTCGGTAAAAACTGTAAAATATAGTTGGAAATTGAGGATTTATAAACACTTAGCATAGGCTACATACCTAGCTGATGATCATGTTGCTAATGACTGCTCGAAGACCAAAATGGAAAACTCAAATTCTGAGAGTTACCTACTCATGAATTATGAATAGGGTCATGCAGGCCAGTATGTAAAATGTATTCAATGCACAAAATTCCACTGACTTTTTAATAAAGCTGAAAAAATCCACCATAAATTTCCAGTAATTTGGCTGATCCACCAACATTTTACCCATTTTTCTACCGAAAATTAATGGTATAACCTAGGAATAAATAACTAAAAATTCACCGACTTTGCCAGAATATTATTTTCAATAGAGAAAAATTCCTCGGACAAGTCGGTGGAATTTACCATGAAATACAGTCTGGCACGCAGGTACATTGCGGCCCTTTAATTTTTAATTGCGGCCCTCTCAAGAGAGTTTCTAAAACAATCTTAACTGAAATTACATTAAAATGTTGCATAGCTATTAAAATCAGCGCAGTACATGCTATAATTTATTACTTTTATGTTTTTAACGAGTGTTTTGAAGATATGACGTTTCTGATGTTAGAGGCCGCAGTCCAGACTGCAGGAAGTGGTAAAGTGTTCTCCAAGAAATCTTCCATTTTGGCTTCTGTTCTCAGTAGAATAAATGTAAATATAGGAGGAAATTAAGGATTGTTCGCACAGAAAATGTTAAAAATGTCCCATATTTTGCAGACTGGGCCGCAGTTAGTTAGTAGGCCGCAATTTACCTGCTTGACCCTAGTATTGAATACTCAACTGAGGAGTTTATCCAGTCTGCAGAAACTGGTAAAGTGTTCGTAGAGGTCTCTTATTCTGTTCGTAGCAAAATTAATGTTAATATAGAGATTAATTCAGAAGTGTTTGTAGGAAAATTAATGTAAATATAGAAATTAATTCAAAATTCTTCAGAGAGAATATCCTAAATATCTCCCATATTCTTCAGACTGGAAGTTTATTAATGATTAACCCTGCTTTGTATTATTAATAAAGCATGTATAATATGCAGAGTTTAATTTTATTATTTTATCAAATAATATGAAATATATAACTGATTTTTTACATAGTTCATAGAAATAATGTGTAATTTTTGCTGAGTTGTCTTCAAATGATTGAAACTAAAATATATGTACCTAATTCGCTTAAAATTTTGAATTAATTAATTCCTATGTTCTAAACTTCTAATCTTCAAAAATGAGTCAAAATTGGCTTGACTCAGAACTTTTATGAAAATTTGGCTCAAATATTGGCTTACAGTGCCAGTATATCCCATACTCTTGCTAGAACAATTTCATTATCGTATATTAGGTTCTAGGCTTCTAGCTACGCAATAGCCAGTTTGCAGCTTGCTATTATGAGAACAAATACCTAGGGTCCCGGTCATACAGGTAAATTGCGGCCCTCTCAAGATAGTCTCTAAAATGTTCTGAACCGAAATTACACTAAAATGTTGCATAGCTATCAATATAAGCACAGTGCATGCTATAATTTATTAATTTAACTTTTTAACATTTGTTTTGAAGCTATGGTGTTTCTGTTGTTAGAGGCCGCAGTTAGTTAGTGGGCCGCAATTTACCTGCTTGACCCTAGTCTTCTTTCCAATAATGTGAGGTTTAATTTTCCCATATATGTTGTATTTTTTATATTATTCCAATGGACAGTGCCACAGTGTTGGTTTACAGACAGACAATGGCTTAAAAAGATGATTATTAGGGCATTTACTATATATGACTTATGTCAAAAATGTTAGCCAATTAATTGGCCATTACTTTTAACTAACATGGTCTAAAGACTACAAGTTATCTTGAGATTGAAGAATGAAATTTCATTAAAAAAATTATTTGTCAATATTGATGATTTCACATAGATATGTTTGCTATGAATCATATGATGAGATCTAGATTCTAATACTAAAATTAAATAATTTTCCTACCTATTTCTATATTAGATATTTTCATTTGAAATCAACCTTTATGATGTCCACCCTTGAAACTCTCCTCAGCATGGGTTTTCCTGAAAACTCAATGTAAGTACTTATTGTTAAGCTTTTTCTGTAAAAAGGACCTAGCTAACTAATATCTGTATTGTGAGAATACTTTGATATCAATTTTTAAGTGCAAAATGTCAAACTGTTTTCTTTTTCCAACAGTAAAAGAGCTATCGAACTGACAGGCAATAAAGGTGTACAGGAAGCTATGGACTGGCTACTTGCTCATGCAGATGATGAACCAATGTCAACTGAGAGTTCCAGTGAAGCAGCTGCTGCTGATGATGATCCAGTGCTGCAAATTAAAACAGGTTGGTAATTCTGAGGTAACATCCAATTGTCTTAATTCTGTGTGGATGTTTTGCCTGTAAACTCTGTAAGTGTACCCTCAACTTGGTATTAATTTAACAATGTTTGTGTCAACCTTTCACTTCTCTTTGAGTAAAGTTTTTTGTTATTTCAGATAAAACTAATGAAGAGAAAACTGCAGAGGAAGAAGAAAAGAATGCCAAATCTATCAAATGTGACGAGTGAGTGAATTTATTTATAACATGTGGTTTTAAGTTTTTATATATGATAATAATAATTTATTGAAGAAAGAAAATAAAAACCTAAAGTACACAAGAAAAAAAATGCTGGGTGACCTCAATATACAGGGTGATCCACACAAAAGTGAACCCAACTTTGAATTAGCTAATATAAATAATGTATTTGATAATAAATATAAATTACAGTCTCAAGTAAAATATTTTTATTATTTCAAATTTAGGTACACTTTTTTGTGGGTCACCCTGTATAGCATGATAGCATCAATGATTTATTAGAATCCTAATAAGTGTATGCTTAGCTAATCAATATTTCAATGAAACAGATGTGACAAATTATTCAAGAACTCTGAAGAAGTAGAGTTTCATGCTGTTAAATCGGGTGAGTTTCATAGAATCAAGTTAGTTTAAATGTTTCAATGTATTTATATTTTCGATTATTTTAACTAATATTATCTTTTAAACCCCTATTATTAATAAAATGATGTTAACTTTTGATTGATTGAAAACTTTCATATTCAACAGAATTTCATATATTTAAGAAGGTAATTATATACTCAATGTTGAAGGTTTTTTTAGGAATCTTGAAAGATTAGAAGGATAAATACCTCCGAGAAGAGAAATCTTGGTTCTCTACTCATTGTCTCGTAATATCCTTCAGGTCATTCCAAGTTCTCTGAAAGTACGGAAGAAAAAGCTCCCTTAACAGAAGAGCAGCGCAAACAAAAGCTACTGGAATTGGATGCTAAAATGAAGGAGAGGAGGAGACAGAAACAATTAGAGGAAGAACAGGAGAATAGGGAGAAGGAGAAGAAGAGAATAGAGATGGGAAAAAATATGGCAGAGATAAAGAGAAAGTTAGTGGATATAGCTAGCTACAAGTATTGTGATTTTATTATAATTGACAGTGTAGCTTTTCTGCATGCATGAGCACAAAGGTGACATTGTTCATGGAGCCACTTTCTTTTCTGACTTCTTCTTCCATTCCCATGCATTAATTTCCTTTTGACAGCAGCGATATGGCCTTTGGTTTCGAAGTAGACGTTAAACCCACTCTAAAATTATTAAAATTGTGGTTTTATAATCATAGCTACTTGTCAAAATAATTTCATGCGAAATATTTTTTGTGGAATAGGACATGTAAATTCTCTTACTTTCCACTCTTATAATAATTTCATCCCAGGCGAGATGAGGACGAGATGAAGAAAATTTGTGCTGAGAGGAGAAGAGAGAAGCTGGAAGATAAACAGGCGAGAGAGAGAGTAAAGGCTCAGATAGAAGCTGATAGGGAGGC
Organism: Caprella mutica; assembly: GCA_947561585.1. Classification (NCBI taxonomy): domain Eukaryota; kingdom Metazoa; phylum Arthropoda; class Malacostraca; order Amphipoda; family Caprellidae; genus Caprella; species Caprella mutica. The sequence continues at coordinate 27,020 of CANNZV010005076.1, read as the reverse complement.
ACGCAGACAGAAACAAGCAGGTGAGATTGGGAGGGGGGAAGCATGGAGTTACTGGAGCATGAATGGAACATTGCTAGGTATATAGGGTAAGTTATGAATTAATGGTTAGCTCCTCATTCTCTGCCATAAAGAAAAAACAATTAAGTTATTGTTTAAGCTTAATTGGCATACAGGTAAAAATATTAATGATATAATTTTTAATTACTAGCTACCTATTATTATATCGTTTTTTTTTTATATATGTTTGAAGATGTGAACAGACCTGATAATTCGTAACTTTATGTATTCTCCTTGACAAAGGTGCAGCGCCAGAGCCTGTAAAGGCAGCACCCGCCCCTGTGCAGACTCCTGCAGGCCCTAAAAAAGAATATGATGAGTGTCGCATTCAGGTAGCTACTGGAGGCTAGAAAAGCTCTTTACTAGGGCTGTAATGATACTTTTTGTATCAGAATTTTTCGACAAATATTTTAGGTATCTGATAGGAAAATTAATGTCTATTTGATTTATAAAGAAAATGAAAAATATTGGTGTATTGGTATCAAAGTATATATACTATTGGTGATTTATAGGTATCTGCAAATTGCCTTAGCAAGTACCATACTCTTATCGCTAATTATTATGGTATTGGTAGACTAAGACTTTTCTTATATTTATTCATGAGAGTCCTGGTTAATATTAGCCACCGAAGTTAGGCAGTGTTATATTATATTGTTAATTAATTTATTTTCAATTTAAGTTCATAGTTGAAACTTCTCATTCAGCTACATGGATTTTTAATTCAGAGTAAAAAGAGTAGTTGAGTCTTTCTTAAATGATATATAATAAAGCATTATAAATGTGAAATTTAGTTTCCAAAATTTATTAATTGCAACTGGATAAATTCAATTAAGCTAACAAAGAATTCCAAAGGCAAAGTGATTCCTTTCAAAATTCTGACTCGTTCTTTCTGCTCCAACCAGTTCCGATTTCCCTCCTCACCCCCTGTGGTTCAAACCTTCAAGGCCAAGGAGCCGCTGTCAGCTGTTAACCTGTTCGTTACAATGCACCACCCCCCGTCAGACCCCACCCAGACCATCACCCTCTCCACCACCTTCCCTAGAAAGACCTTCACTGTGGAGGAGATGCAGACCCCTCTCAATGTATTAGGTCAGTCTCATAAAGTAACCAGTAATTTATTATATTTATGATATTAATATAGTATAAACATTTAAGTGATATTATATATTTTAGGATGGGACAAAGTATTGGTATCTGCAATTTTTCTGGTATCGGTAGCTACTCTGTATTGGTATAGGCAAAAAAGGGCCAATACCACTAGTATTTTGATAAAAATATAATATATTAAATTATTAATATATATAGTTTATTTTCTATTATTTATCTATTACAATGGATTTTTTTGATTGTATTCGTGAAAATCTAGGTATCGAAATCGGTGAAAATCTGAAGTATCTGTATCAGTGAAAATTTTGGTGTCGTCCCATCCCTAATATATTTATGATATAATTATAATTAGGGTTGTGACAATATGCTTTTAAAATCATTGATTCACAACAAATGATTTACGTAGAGAACTAAATAGCATTGAACCATTCCAAACCAACGCTATATAGTATTCGATACCATTTCGTTTCGTCTATGATATTCTTTAGATCTTTGATTTTAAGTGCATATTGTCACAACTCACAACCCTATTTATAATATAAGCATATATGATATTATATCATCCATTTATTTTGAAGGTAAATAATAGTTAGTCGATTAGATATTATTTGAAGGACTCTTTTAAACCTACATTTAAATGTTTTATAGCTACCAGCCAATATTAAAAATATTATTTTATCCCATTTTATTTGCCATTACATCCTAACTTCAAAATCTATGGCCTACTCTTTATTGTGTTTCTCTATTCAGTCTATTGCTTTATACGATACATGTTATAGGATTCACATTTCACTTCCAAATTTTTTTTCAATTAATTTATCCTCAACTAGGGTACGTTCAGAGTTATCGTACGGTTCCACAATTTCGGATACGTAAGAAAAAAATTGTTATTTGTGTTATTGAATAATAATTATATAGTTTTTCTTACATGTCCGAAAAATGTGGAACCGTCCAATAACTTAGACCTTACCCCATGTTCCAATTGTGATCTCATTTTTTTTTCCAGGCCTAGTACCGTCCTCAGTGCTGATGGTGCAGTATAAATAAATAGCTAGGAGTCTAACTATTGATGAGTTCATGAATTAAAGATTCGTTATGTGAAGTAGTTTTAAATTCAATATATGCTGCACATTGTCGAGGCATTCCTAGAATATCATTTTACATGCTGTTAATCTTACTTACTCTATTGTCATCAAAAGGATAAAGAAATAAACCATTTTACAATCAGAGATTTCAAATAATCCTATTTTACATTATTTCAGTGTAGTAAGAGTAATATGCAACTATTTCTGTCATATTACTTTGATTTGAGGTTTGTGAATCACATAATATAGTTCTAAAAATAAACAGTTAGAAAAAAAAACACTTCATGAAATGGAACACTTATATTACTAAAACTCCGTTGAAATATATATATATAAGACTATTTTAAAATAATACTATATGTTTAATGTAAAATACCAATAAATGATTGAGAATATAACCAGAACATCCTTCTCATATGAAGTTAATCAAAGTATATCTAAACTTAAATGAACTCCTCGTATATTGTTTTAAAACTACGAATGTCAAGAGTTCTTATCATTCATAGTAAAGGTTAGTATGTTTATAATGTCAGCTGCTATGGATGGCAGTTTGTCTTTAGTTCCCAATGCAATTATGCTGCTACTTCATGGAGATGAGGTAGCTACTTCTTTTTTGAGGGATTCAATTTGTCAGATTTCTTGAACGTTTTCTTTGCACCAGTAGATTGGTCCCAGGTACCTTTGAATCTGTAAAGATATGCAATAAATGCCTTGATGCAACTGTAATCTTTTGATGTGCTGTGAATGTGTAAAGAATAGCAATGAATGCCTTGATGTAACTGTAATCTTTTGATGTGCTGTGAATGTGTAAAGAATAGCAATGAATGCTTTGATGTAACTGTAATCTTTTGATGTAGCTACTGTGAATGTGTAAAGAATAGCAGTGAATGCCTTGATGTAACTGTAATCTTTTGATGTAGCTACTGTGAATGTGTAAAGAATAGCAATGAATGCCTGGATGTAACTTTAACCTTCTGATGTACTCTTGATGTTGACTCACCGTTTGGCAAAGCAGTATTTCTTGCGTCTCTCTATAATGGACAACTTGATAGCCTCCTCAGCCTGATCTATTGCCTTCCTCAAAGAAAAGCTGCCCGATACTTCCTTCTGTGATGTTTACAAAAAGGTTTACATTGGATAGAATACAATTTTACCATTTTCTAATTGACTTACTAGATTGAGATAACTATTCATGGTAGAGAATTCATTGTACAAAATAAATTCTCAGAAAAGCAGTTTGGTGAACTTTAAAGTGTCAAATGGTTAAAACAATCAGGAAGTGTGGAGTACAACAAACTATCTGATACGAAAAACTAGAATGGTCATTTATGTAGACATACAGTTCATTTGAACTGCAAGCCTAGTTACAAATATATATATATCTTTCTAATTCACCTTGTGCTTAATGGTTTTGATGTCGTTGGCTGCGAAGAATGGTTGGACGGTAGCCGCTCTCACCCACTCACGTGACACTGTGTCACCAAAATAAGTCACGTGGTACCAGTTCTGAAAAAAGTGTGACGACAGGACAAAACTTAGGTATTTAATTGAAATCCTAAGCAAATTAATGTCCGTCTACATTTACAACTATTAGATACAATGTATAAGTAGTTTATTTGTGTTGCATGCATCTACTTACTGGTGTGGTGGAGTAGATAGGTAACCACAGGTAGGTGTCTGTGTCTGGATCGTCATCTACCATAGCAGGGTAGAAAACACCACATTTGGCTACCCAGACCACTGATAAATAGAAATAGGGAAAGAACATTTAGAAACATTCTATGGTTTACTTTTAAGAAATATTATAGTAAATATATTTCATACATTTTATATTAGCTATGTGTATGTTCATTTATTTCGATGTAGCTTCACTTAGTTTTAAGAGAATAATTTAATCAGATATTATAGGGAGAAATTTAATTATATTAAGATATCTTTGGTAACTGAAGAAACAATAGGAATGAAGACTAACTCTAGTCAAAATTCCCTATTTAAGATAATGACCAGTTGTTCAAAATGGGAAAAAGGCTATAAGGGCTGAACAATTTCATTAGTTGTTATTACTCACAGGAGCCAAGGTTGTACGCATCTGTTAAATATGTATCTTCATTGTCGTCTTCAAACTGGTAACCGGGATCATCACAACTGACATCACCTGTTTGGAATTGTTAATTTGTTATTTTCATTACTATTCGTATCTTACTAGCATAGACTTGTCTTCATTTGAAAAGGGGATTTTTCAAATTCTTGGATTTTAAATAGAGATATGAAACGGAATTATTCCAAATAGATTCTTATGTACAATGACTTAACTTTATAGATTGGTGTGTCATTTTACGTATGTTAATTTATTATTTCTCAAATCCTTTATATTTAAGAGTGTATCCTTACCCTCCATCATGTCACAAGTCCAGCTCTTAGGCAGCAGTGCAGGGTCAGTGTGAGGGGGCATCAGTCTGTACTTATCACATGTGTCACACTGCGCCCAAACATCTGCAGGGGTGCGATCCTGCAGACTGAACATGTGCAGCTGAAAAAGGGGAGTCATTTTTAAAATTCTTGGTATTTTTTTAAATTAATTATACATTAATTATTGTATAAATTTTTCAGCAAAAACAATATACTTTTCATATCATAGATTTTAAGAATAATATGAACGAAATGAAATGGTATCGAACTATTCATACTGTTTAATTCTTTCGAGCAATAATATTTTGGATATTTATGATTTTAAAAGCATATTGTCTCAACCCTAATAATAACTATCAGGATTACAAATGACTTACCTTCTTTCTAGCAACCTCTTCCAGTCGACTCTTCTTTGGAACTGAATTCCTATTCCTGAATAATAAAGAACGTGTTAGAAAGTAAACTGAGAGACCAAGGATTAAATAGACGACTGAATTATTACTTTTTTTTTTTTTTTTTTTTTTTTTTTTTAAAGGACAATATTATAGTTATTAGGTACTTGCCTCTCTTTTTCAGCTCCGAACAGCAGCCTCTTCATTGCTTTTTTCTTTACACTTTTGGGACAAGGTTTCCAGTTCCCTTCTATTTCAGTAGGCGCTGATTCATTCGTCTCATCTAAATCCTGATAAATGGGTCGGGTTAGTGTATTACCTATCAATATATTCCAATCTGATATTACACTGTATATTGATGAACTATTTCTTTATAGAGTAGAACTCTTATAGTGAATGAATAGCCTCTATCGTGAACAAATTTTCTTTAGTTAGTGAGGAATTGCCATCAGTTATAGAAAACTGGTAAAAATTTTATGGCAGACTAAAGAAAATTTGTTCACTATAGAGGCTACATCCTAACTTCGTCACCATAGACTATAGAGGAACTCTACTGTATTTAAATGGAAACCTATCAAACGAAATGCTAGAACTAGTCACTTACTGCTGTATCGAAAGTGTTCCTGCTGAGGTTGTCTTCACTGCAGTCTTCCACATTACCACTGTCATCAAGATTGGGAGGATCTTCTGCTGAAGCTTCACATTCAGTCACGTTGTCGGGTTGAGGAGACTTGCTCCTCTCTGAGCTAATTGGTGAAGCAATGGTAGGATTTATAACTTCAGGAGGAGTTGTCTTGTCTACATCGTTGGTTACGGGTGCAATTGCACTTTGAATAGCTTCTGACACTTTTTCAGTAGTTACGCTTGTCTTCTTCACTTTCTTTTCCTTATTCTTAGTTTCTTTGCACACCTTGTCGAATATATTATTCGGTTTTGTTGGTTTAATTTTTTTCTCGATTTTATCAGTATGTTTGTTATGGTCAACTGATTTGTCAGTTTCTTTTTCCTTTTCTTCCTTAGAATTTGAGTTTGCTTCATTCGATTGATCAGGATTTGCCTTCTCTTTTGTGGCTGATTTACTTTCTTTTCCTTTTGCCACCTTATTCATTTCAACATCTTTCGTCTGAACATTTGGTGGAAGCTCATCTACTGGTTTCTTTTCCTTGGCTCCATTTCTTACTTCTATATTCTTAGATTTTTCGATTGTTTTATCAATTATAGCACCCGTATCCTTTTCTCTTTCTGTCTCTTTTTCCAGCTGATCAATTGGAACCTTCTCTTCAATTTCTTCAACCTCTGTTTTGACGCTATTCGTTTGCAGATCATGCGATTTTTTCTCATTCGGAAGGGCCTGAGAGTTCAACTTCTTCTTTGGGAGACTAGTTGCGGACTTCAATGGAAGGTTCCTTTTTGGAGCATGCGTAGTTTTAAGGATTTGGGAAAGCTGACTTTGATTTTGAGACATTAGTTGCGGAGGTTTGAAAGCCCCAGCCTTAGGTTTTCTTGCAGTCTGACTTAACCCTGTTTTGAACACTGGTTTGAAAGCTCCAATTTTCTTAGTTGGTGCAGATGCTGTTTTATTAACTGATGCTGATATACCTTGTGAACTAGGCAATGGTTTACGAAAACCTAAAACTGTGTTCTGCACAGATTCAGTTCCACTATTCTTGAAGATGCTCTTGGTCTTCTGTATGCCTTGTATCACTTCCTCAAAATCCGAATCATGGCTAGATGTTACAATTTCATTAGAATTGATATCCTTTTCAAACTTTTGCTTGGACTTCTCCAAGTCATTCAAGAGTTGAGTGAATCCCTGAGTCTCCTCTTCGTCCGAGCTTGAGAACATCTTCTCAGACTCTTTTTTCTGAGCCTCTTTAGCAATTTGCGAGAAAGACAACGGCTCGTCATTTCCGTTCATAATAGGAGAAAATCTATTATGATTCATATCGAAATTCTGTGCCTATTGGAAAATGGACAGAGTAATGTTAAGCATGAAAAATGGTAGAACAGGTTACAAATATTGAAATTTCGCAATTGATACTTAAACCTGAAACTTATTTTCAAATAGTTCTTTTCAATTGAAAATCAGTTAAACTTTTCTTTATGTAGTACCAAATAATTAAAAAAAAACTAATGGTAATTGGTAGATACGTAGATAAATTGAAAACCAAAGTTGGTCATTACATTGATAGCTAGCTACATGTTTTTATATCTAATAGGTACTTACGTAACTGACTAATTCGGTACGTTATTCATACTAAATAAAATACTGTTTTATATTTTACAAATAATAGAACAAACCTAGCTAGGGGAGGATGGTCGTCAATGGGACAAAAAACTCAAAAAGATAGATATTTTATTTACTTTGGGCAAAGTATAAAAAATCCATGTGTAATATAGATATTCCTTTATAAAATGAAACTAACTCGAATGCTATCACATATTCTGTTGACTAGAAAAAAATTAAATAAAAACAAAAAAATTTGTCCCATTGTATAACAGCACTGTTGAACAATGGGACAGTTTATCAAACTTGTATATTGTTGAGGTTGTGGTTAAATTTCAAGTTCGAATTATCTCTTTATGTTGTCCCACACTTAGTTGGTTCATATAATATCAGTGTAATGTCCTCTAGCTTCACCGATGCCATGTCAGGAACATTTGTAAAATTAAGCTCATTGCACTCGAATCTTAGCCTAACATCAATAATTCGTATTTATCTTTTTCATGCTTTTGGCCAACAGAATATGTTTTAGATATCGAATCAAATTCTACAAGTGCATAAATCTTCATTTCCAACGTTTTCGGTAGAGATTTAAAGGTCCTCTCCAGGCTCCGGGAAAAAATTGAGTTTATTACATAATATTGTAGAACTAAGGTCTACGATAATTATCCCGCAAACCGCATACAATTCGGTTCAGTATATATTTTATTATTTGCTTTTAAAGTTTTTTAATACTATATGAGCAACAATCGAGCGAATCTCCAACCTGACGCTGAGAAAGAAGATTGTACACTCTTTGTTTTGATTTCAAATTCAGATTTTTAAATAAACAATGCGTTTTTGGCCTTCTTTTAAGATATAAATTGTTTCTTCAAGTATATAAACGTTTCTATAATAAGTTTATCCAAATTTAAACCTATAAACTAATAATAAATAGATTTATTAAAACAAATACCTAGTTGACAATCAAAACAAATGGTGTACATTCTTCTTCTTCAGACTGAAAATTAGAAAGTCGGAAGTAACGTAGGTTTTGTAGAGTTTGGATTATAAAAATCTTTATAAGCATATAAAATCAAAAATATGCTATCAAATTTTATGGGGTTTGCAGTAAAATGATAAGAAACATTAGCCTCGTTGATTTAAGTAATAAAAAAATTTGCTTGGAGAGGACCTTTAAGTTCTTCAGACGAATGGATCGGTTAAATTAAGAGTTCTATACCAGACCAAGAACAATAGTTCACAGGCCATCTACGGCGGATACTTTATGAAGGGATTTCGAAGGCCTTATCCTTAGTGGCACCAGCAAAAAGCTCTTCTTTCTCTGGTGTATCAGTTGCAATCATGCTGCGTCTTTTTCTTTTATTAGTGAAATTTGTTTTCTATGCAGTGCTTTGTGATGACCTCATATTGCTAAAGCCCTTGAACATGGTCGAAAATCCCGCTTCATCTGGAAGCTCTGTTTCTACAAGAAGCCATGAAGCTACAGCTCACGTTATTGTATCAAAAATCGATATTTATTGATTCATATGGAGTACCTAGACAGTTTGGTTGACAATAGGACACTGTCCCATTGTTAACCAAATTTTCTGTCCCAATGATCACCATGACGCCATTTTGAAAAAATATGGGTATAGCAGCTCAACTACAAAAGTATAAAGGCAATTCTTTCATATGATCATATTTTACATATTACTTAATATTATGTAAAAATGCCGTAAGCATTATATGTAAAATTAACAGATTTATAACAATTGAAACAAAGTACGAAAAATTTAGTTTTCCCACCTCTAAAACACGTTTTCGCTTTTACACAGGGCTGACTGCACCCGACCGCTGAATGCAATGCGAGTGAATGCACTGAAGTATGCCTAATTTACCACTAAAGGGCCGTACACACGCAGGGTTTTTTCAGTCTTTCCACCGGACTTTTTGCTAAGCTCCTCCCACTTTTTCCACGAGACTTAAATTTTGCACCGAAAGTCCGAGACTTTTCAACAACCTACATGTTCTATTATTTTCCCCCAATCAAGAGATGCAATTTTGGAAATCTTCGTATAGCTACTGTCAACTCATAAAATATATTGTAATAACACGATTGGTGTTCATTTTTAGCCAATCTTTGCTCCATTCATTTGTTTACCTTTGAGGTAAAGAATTCTCATATTTTCCTTTTTATGAAAGACTGCCAGTAAAATTGATAGTAGTTATGTTTCTTTAAACTTTTTTTTAGTATAGTATATTTTAGTAAAATAAATATTACTATCTTTATTTTATTTATTTCAACATATTACCTATTAGCTAATACCTTTATTTTATTTATTATAACGCAATACAAATGGTACCTAGTACCTATACGTATTGATACTTTTACCTAAACTTTATATACCTATTAGCTAAATTACATTTGTTGAGTGGATTAGGTTAATCATTAAATCAAATGAAGCGAAATAAACTTCATAAAAATTATCAAACTACGTTAATTAGTAGCTAAATAATCTTAGTAATGTAGGTAGGTATAGTTCTCTAGTAATTAATCTTGGTAAAAGTAACTAACCTATATAATTAGTAAATAACTAACCCAGGTAATTAGTAATTTTAACTATCCTAGGTAATTAACAGTTACTAACTACCTAGGTTAGTTACCTAGTTTAAAAAAATAGAGGAGGGCTTATGTCGCCGATATGAGTAGCTAATTGCACGACATGTAAATCCACGAGATTAAAAAGTCAATCCACGTGTGGACGCTATTGATTTTTGAATCAAAAGTCTGGTGGAAAAGTGGAGAAAAATGTCTGGTGGAAAGACTTAAAAAACCCTGCGTGTGTACGGCCCTTAAGATCTTGTTACAAATTACCCTCAAATAAAAAATATATTCAGCATGTCCCATTGTTCCCAGTGTCCCATTGATGACCATCATCCCCTATTTACCATTTCCAAAAGATTATTTAAACAATTAACGAGTAGGTATACAAATAAATATATAAATGACCATTGTGATATTTATATTTATTTGTTTACTCATTAATTGTTTAAATAATGTGTCGGAAATGGTAAATATGTAGCTAGGTATGAATCATATATAATAACTAGGATTGTGACAATATGCGTTTAAAATCATAGATCCAGAAAATATTATAGACGGATTGGATTGAAGACTACTCAATCGTTGTAAACCAGCTGTATATAATATTCGATACCATTTCGTTTCGTGTATGAAATTCTTAAGATCTATGATTTTAAACGCATATTGTCACAACCCTAATGATAACATATGTGTAATGCAATGAAGTAATCATTACACTTAGAGGTGATGCATCATATACCTGGTGTATCTAGTTAATTACCTAGATGGTATCATTTTCTTATAAAATAAATTAGGTACAAGGATATTACGTAGGTAGGTATATCTAACTGCTTATTATCTGATGGTTTCTAATCTAAATTGGAACTAATTAGATAGACTCGTCCATTAACAAAAATAACATGAAAATTTAGCATCTAGATTTATTTGTTCCTTTCGACCTTGACCTTTGACCCGATAGGTAACTCCAAAATCTAATCAAATGTTCCTGGATAATGACCAATTCCACTAAATTGAATACTTAGTAGCTACGGTAGTACCTACCTACCAACCTGCCTAGATATAGGCTAGGTATCTAGTTTTGAGTTAGGTATGCGAATAAAACGATTATAAATAAATAAATATTGCCGATCATAACATAACCTTTCGCAATTTTGCGAAAATAATTAGGTAGGTAGATTACGATAATAAACATATATACCTAGGTACAAAAATGCATACAGGCTACCAACTACTTGAGAGAACCTGGCTTATAAATTTAACCAGATAATCAATTATATACTAATGTACTAACATTTGTAAATATATGCTAATGAATTATATAATCGTGAAGTAACGTTATGATTACTTAAGATGAAAGTATTACACTACTTACGGAAGATAAGCTGATCGATGGACCAAGTTGACGGCGTTCATAAAAATGATGCTCTGCTGCATTGGTTATCATTTTTATGAAATCAGAAATAGGAAATTTTTGTTTTTCAATGATGCCATTTACTATATACATTACATAATAAAATAAACATAAGATTCTGGCGAAGTAATATTTAATCCTAGCTATTTTTTTCTTCATGATACTATAAGTTTATAATAAATAAGTAAATTTTGGAAAAAAAAAGATTAATACAGGCACAGGCATCTCCCGCTTTAGTTACCAAATCACGACTCAGTTTAGTTACCAAACGGTAACTAAAGCGAATAAATGTAACAAGAAATTTATAATTGTCACTCCTCGATAATATATCTCATTTTTTATCAGTTATAGAAAGAAAATTTGTTTTAGAGTTATTAGGGTACTACGTATATAAGCATATTAATAATAATATACAGTCTTTCATTGTTTGTGACTGTGATGAAAAAGTTTAAAGTCGCGCATTTATTAAATGTTGTAATTAATAGATACTTAGACTTCTATAATTATTATGCTACATTTAACAAACCACAATTTTGTGCTCTATGAAATGTTTTTGGTAGTAGGGTTCCAAGTTATTGGATGGTTCCACAATTTCGGACAAGTCAGAAAAGAAAATATTAGGTATAATTATTATATAACTTCTATTCTAATTGGTATTATGGATACCTTTTGAAATGAAATTTAAATAATGATCTATACTAATAATTTCCTTAGTGTGTTTATTTATTTGGTGTCCGCTTTTACTCGATTGGTTTTAAACATGAAGAATGTAACTATGATACGCACGGGAATATATTGACTTGGTATTCAAATCCCCCTGTATTCATTTAATTACCTTCGCAATCTTGCGGAAGGTCATATTTTCATTGGAATTTATTTATTTTATCATCTTGTTATTCGCTTAACTGAAAAAGTGTTCAACCAAATTGCCTGAAATTTGGTGAAACGATTGGTCCATGTCCAGTGACCAGCTGCTAGTCTTTTGGAAGTGACCCGGTCAAGGGTCAAGGTCACGGTCATTTATAACTCAAAAAGTATCGAACCATATTGCATGAAACTTGGTGGAACGATTGGACAATATGCAGGAACCACTTTGATCGATTTTGGGAGTGATCGGGTCAAAGGTCAAGGCCATTTGTAGCTCAAAAAGTATTCAACCAAATTGTCTGAAATTTGATGGTACAATTGGTCAATGACCAGGAAGGATATGGTAGAATTTTGGAAGCGATCCGGTCAAAGGTCAAGGTCATTTATAACTCAAAAAGTATTTTACCATATTGCATGAAACTTGGTGGGACGATTGGTTATTATCCAGTTAGCAGTTTCCTTAATTTTGGGGGAGAACGGGTCAAAACGGAGGCGAAGGTATGCGCTCTACCGAGTGCACATAATCTAGTTTTTAAATGTTTTTATCAATGAAAAAAGTATCAGTTTAAGTAGAAAAATAAATTTTATTTGAGTTCACTGAAAATGACCTAACAACGGGTAATAAATTTTTATTGAAGACCCGTTATTTTTAACGGGCAAATACACTAGTTATTGTATAAAGATTTTCACATGTTTGAAAATATGGAACCGTGCAATAACACGGAACTAACCCTATAATAGGACATGTTGAATTTCTGAACCAATTGCTTCTAATAACCTTATCTGGATTAAAAATTTTATGTTTTTTTTTTAGTTACCGTGAAATAATCACAAACAATTGTCTCCGTTTTCTATGTCTACGAACGGTTCTTATTTCGAATCATGACTCGAAATAAGAACCACTTTTACTAAAGTGAGTTGTACTTAAAGCGAAGCTTGCCTGTATATGTTTCAATGAATTTATCGGATACCGAAAAACAAAACTAAAATTATTTTGTAATGTAATATTTTACATATTCTTCAATTTCAGAGGAATAATCACAAATAGTAGTGACACATATGAAGACATTTGGCACTGGTTACATTTCACTGGAGGATATTTTCCAGCCAGAAAAGATCGAAGGATAAATTTTCTTTCTAATATTTTTCATATTTCTCTTTCGGTGTATAAGTCAACAGTAGAGAAGAAATTGAATCATAAGGAATTAGGAAATTAAAACTATACTAAATTCATAAGTGTTCCTTTTAATTAGGTTTTCATAAGCTTAGTTAATTGCAAAATATTTTAAATAAGTATCCGTTTATTAGAATAACATAATCACATTTGATAAATTAAATAGTTTTCAAAAGTAAATTATTTCAAGAACCCTAATTATTTTAATGAAGAAATATAATGTTTCTTCCGTGAGCAACAGTTATAATTAACAGTTCGAAATTAGATTTATATATCAGGTAAAAAAATGAAAAAAAATCCATATGGAAAAAAAGGCAAACTAGTCGTCTCCGAGTTTCTCAATTTCATCAAAGTTTTTGTAGTCCAACTTGTTGATTGATATATCTGAAGAAAAGATGAGAGGTGAACATTTAACAATAAAAGTAATAAATTCAATGATAATGAACAGTTCTGTAATACAACCAATGTAAGGGGCTAAGACGTGCAAAAGTACATTCACCGGGAATTATGTTAGAACAACAGGATCTATAAAATCCACATACAGTAGCTAGTAGCTACGGTAATAAATATCTCTCTACTCACTAAAGTGCTGTTCAATCTGTTTTAACAGGTTCATTGAGCGTTGTCCGTCAATGATGTTGATAGCGTTCCCTGTCTTTCCAAAGCGTCCAGTACGACCTATTCTGTGAAGGTAAGTCTCACAGTCCGCATTGTCATTAATCTCAGGCAGATCGTAGTTAACTACCAGCGTCACCTGTGAAGGATATTAACAGTTAAAATGTGGAGCAATAATTCAAATTGAACAACCTATTCATGAACAGACGTAGAATTTTTTAAGTCTTTCCACCAGACTTTTTGCTAAGCTCCTCCTACTTTCCCCAGGAGAATGTAAGAAAAACTATATAATTGTTATTAATTTTAGTTGGGGGGGGGGGGGGGGGAGACGACTTAAAAAAAACCGACGTATGCTGTGTGCACAGACGGTACGTTTTTGAACGCACGTTTCGAGTTACTAGAAGTCAATAGATGTGTACACACTTAAATGAGACTTTTAGGAAATTTGTTGAAACGTGCATTTGACGGGTGTTACCACTTTTTATACATGGTATATCTAACGCGCTTTAAGAAACGCCTCAAACATGTACTAGGCCTAAAACTCTTCTCAAAACATTAGGAATATTGTATACACATATTCATCATAGGAAGTCCCTTAGTTTCACCTGTTCCACATCAATGCCCCTAGCCAGTACATTGGTGCATATGAGTACTCTTTCACTACCCTCTCTGTAACGGTTCAGAACTGATAATCTCTCCGATGGATCCAAATCACCTGAGAAATAAAATAAATTAGACTTAGGGTAAGTTACAGATCACTGGTCTGTTCCATATTTTCGGTCATACAAGAAAGAATGATATATATAATTATTATTATTCAATTTTTATTGGTATCATGGATACCCATTAATATAATAATTTATTCAATAATCTTTTCTTATAGCTATGACCGAAAATGTGGAACCGTAAATGAGGTAAATTAAAAGGTCTAGAACTGTAGATCGTTACGATTAAATATATACCAATAAAACATTTATAAGTATAATAGATCTTCCAAAGTTGCCCTGACCAGTCAAAGGGTTCCTGTTTAATGACAATTGGCTAACCTTTTTTTTACCATAAAAAAATTTGCTAACCTGTAAGTAGACCCACGTGGTGACCATCTTTGGTCATCCTCGAGTGCAGCATGTTGGCAGTGTTCTTAGTCTTGCAGAAGAACATAGACTGTCCCACAGGAATGGTGTAGATGTTACTGATGGCAGTATACTTCTCCTCGGTAGAGAAACACTCCACATACATCTGAACAATAGAATGGATCATAAATACATAGCAAATGAAATTTCAAGTCCTAGCGTGTTAAAAACAAGTCCTAGCGTGTTAAAAACAAGTCCTAGCGTGTTAAAAACAAGTCCTAGCGTGTTAAAAACCAGTCCTAGCGTGTTAAAACAAGTCCTAGCGTGTTAAAACAAGTCCTAGCGTGTTAAAACAAGTCCTAGCGTGTTAAAACAAGTCCTAGCGTGTTAAAAACAAGTCCTAACGTGTTAAAAACAAGTCCTAGCGTGTTAAAAACAAGTCCTAGCGTGTTAAAAACAAGTCCTAGCGTGTTAAAAACAAGTCCTAGCGTGTTAAAAACAAGTCCTAGCGTGTTAAAAACAAGTCTTAGCGTGTTAAAAACAAGTCCTAGCGTGTTAAAAACAAGTCCTAGCGTGTTAAAAACAAGTCCTAGCGTGTTGAAAACAAGTCCTAGCGTGTTAAAAACAAGTCCTAGCGTGTTAAAAACAAGTCCTAGCGTGTTAAAAACAAGTCCTAGCGTGTAATGACAAATCCTAACGCTTAATCTTTTTGACATCCAGTACCTGTCTGATATTGGTGAGAGTTTCCTCCTCTTTTCTCAGTCTCAAGACGAGAGGATTCTTGATGATAGCCTCTGCAAACTCCATCACACTGTGGTCATAGGTGGCGCTGAAGAGCAACATTTGACAGCTTGGGGGGAGGGTACGGTGGATGCGAACTGACTGGTCCTGATAAAGGAAGTGGGAGGAATTAAATGCCACCAACAACAATGCTAATAAGTTAATAACATCAATGAAGATAGGGCAAACACTCAATTATAGAATATTGTATTCTTGCATAAGTGATATAATTACATTCTTAAAATATATATGTAATCTTGTTATTCGCATAACTCAAAAAGTACATAACCAAATTGCCTGGAATTTTGTCTGACGATTGGTCATTATCCAGGAACCATTACACACCTGGTGTCCCTGTTGTGCTATCATTACGTCAGCCTCGTCCAGCACAAAGACAGTGCACTCTGCTAGTGAAATGTGCTTCAGCTTTACCAGCCAGTCTAACACTTTGCCTGGTGTGCCTATGACTATGTGGTCTGTGATCTTACTGCCCCTTGGCACTGAAAAGAAAACATCACATCATTCAGATTGGAAGCAAAATAAAAAAGCTGATGAAATATATTTGATTGGATAAAGTAAATTATAATGGAAATACCTAACTAAAATCCTGACTGTAATAAGGAAGAGAAGTTCAAAATTGTCAGAAGATTCGCTCATGTAAGAAAAAAATATAGAATAATTATTATTGATATTTATATTACCTGCAGGTGTCATGGATATCAATCAATATAATAATAATTTGATAGTTTCTTCTTATCTATATGATATAAGTTATAATTCATAATTTACCATAGTTTAGAAGAATATTACATGTAGCTACAGTGACAAATTGACACTTTAAAAGTTACAATATGCCAACAGAAGAAGTGGTGAATAATACAGTTTATCATTAGCTACCACATTCCTCTATTTACATATTATCACCATTTCATAGATTTTTTAGCAAATGAGCATATAAATCAACGTATTCAAAGTGAAGACAAAAAGAAACCAGTTTCCTGTCTCAATTTGTTTTTAATGGAAAAATAGTGTATTTAAAAATAACAATAAACTGTAAAAAATAATGCCTCCCCACTCACACATTTCTCCTTTAACTGCACACCTGATGGTGATGTCAGTGCAGAACTTGCCAAGACTCTTAACACACTCTGCTGTCTGCAGCGCCAACTCAAAGGTAGGGGCCAGACAGAGGGCCTGAGTGGCATTCTTTGTTGTGTCAATGCGACTGAGCATAGCCAGACTGAAGGCTGCAGTCTTGCCTGTGCCTGATTGGGACTGGGCAATGAGGTTCTGAGGCCTGAAATGGAGGGATGACATCAAGTACAGGAGTGAAATATTTTAGAGAGAGAAGTTAGACAATAGCTAGAAGCAAGAGGGAAAAATTTGAAAATATTTAACAGCTAAGTCTCATATAAACTAAATAAATAATGATAATGGCTTTTGAGGAACACATTGAAGAGTGATAAAATGAAAGGAATTATAACTGAGAATTTTATTTTTATAGCTAGGTACAATCTTCTATCTAATTTATTTATGAAGAGTATTTTAGTCAGAGAAGATCAAAATTGCGACAACATAAAGGGCTAAAATGTTAATTAGTGAATAAGATGACAGACTTACGGGTTAGCAAGCAACATAGGCAGGGCAGTCTCTTGTATCTTAGAAGGGAGTTTATAGCCCATTGCATAGATACCCTGCAGGAGCTCAGGTCTCAGACTGAGGGCTTCAAAGGTCTTCACGGAGTAGAGGGGAGAGTTGGGGTCCTTTCTTAGCACCTCTACGTCATTCTTGCTCTCTATGATTCCTTTACACAGAGCCTTGCGCATCATCGAAATGTCAGCAGGGGAGGGTGCGGGCTCAGCTGCAGTAGGAGGAGGAGAGGACGGAGAAAAAGATGGAGGGGGAACTGAAAAGAGATCATACTAAGTCAAATAGAAATAATGGATAGACAAAATATTATAGCTAGAAGATGATATTCAAATTATTTCTGGCATTTAAAGTATTTCAAACTTTAAAATAAAATAGAATAACTATTTGCCATTATTTGGATGCTCAATCCATAGCTATCAATGAATTACTATATTTCAGAATTTACAGTAGTGAAAAATTCCATTTCAATTGTTAGCTAGTTAGTTTCAAGTTTATAAATTGGTTAAATTTTGGGTGTTACCTTCTCAATTTTCATTATTGAATATAGATAATTAATAGCAGTTCAAGCACATTAAGAACAGTTAAATCTGAACTAAATTTCTAGAAGTATTGCTCTATTTAATATTTATTCAAAAATGTGAGCTACAAAAATAAACTATTTAAATAATAGACATAACTTCTTACAGACAAGAAATTATTTGTTATAGCTACAGTTACCTACTCATTGAATGATAGTAGCTAACTAATAATCACCAGTATTAAGGTGATATGTGAATTTTGGTTGAACAGAGAAAACAACATAGACCATCTATGATCTAAATATTTCCTATAAATTACCTGTCGTGTTCTGTATGAGTGGTGGTGGCTTTTGAAAACCCATACTTTGTACCTGGAAAATAATGAAAAACTTTAATAAATAAACAAGGTCAATCAATAATCTACTTTCTTGCTGTTAATATATTACTTAATTAACTTTAGGATCATAAAATTAGATCAGTTGTGACAATGTGACAAATTCTCTTTACCTGAGATGCAAGTTCTTGAGCCTCCTGCTCTTCTGATGCCAATGCCCAGTCATCCATAATCGTAGATACAGTTTATTTATTTGACGATTCAAATGATTTAATAATCTATTTAGATTGAAAGGAGGCTATAACTAGGGAAAATAAAGATTAGTTTATAAAAGTCAGGAGCACTAGAGTGTGAAGCAATATCCTCAGAGCTACAGTAATCAGGGTCACCAGGCTGCAAAATAAAATATGGGGTGCATAATTTGATCATTTTAGAGAGAAATTTTAGAATCTTTAAGAAATAGCTGGAGCCTGGAGACAAATTGAGAGTTTATGAACCACACTAATTTACTTGGCCAACAAAAAAAAATTTCTCAAGCCAACAAAGGAATTTTATAGACTAACTGCAACAGATTTTAAAGTTTCTATCAATTTAATACTATATTTTTAAGTCAGCTCCATTTGGAGAGACAAATGAAAAGTTTATGAACCACTTTATTTTATTTGTGAACTAGTCTCAGAGTCTGAGAAGAAAAGAATGACGAATGACAGCCATTTATGATTTACGTTGAAACCATTGATAGAAAGTAAAGTGGTGCCGCTGGTGTGCTGCTCAGGTTTTAGATCTGTTGAGTTTATGGGTTATTTTGAGCCCTCTGCCCTCCCAGTGCAAATGGCAAGAAATACCAATCTAATTTTCTCCTATTGTACATGTTATTTTCATAATTTGGAAAGAAATTTGGTGTCTTTCTCTTTTGGAGAGACTCAGTAACTCAGAGACAAGTCACAAATGGACCAAGTAATAAAGCATGTCCAAACTCGCCATTTCAATAGAAAGTTTGTGACAGTTATTTTGAGCCCTACAATTGCAAATGGTGAAAAATATCTTATTTTCTCCTATGCTACAATGTTATTTTGGAGAGAATTTATGATAATTTAATCATTTTCACATTTTGGAGAAATTTGGTGATTTATGGAGAGAGCTGGAGAAACAAATGGAGAGTTCATGAGCCATACTATTTTAGGTACTTGGGTTGGGTGATAGGAACCATTTAAATTTAAAAGAATAGCTACCTAACACGCTAACAACAGGCCAACAGCCAAATATAAATGAATATTCCATGTTTTAAAGTATAAGTATGGACAAAGTCGGCGGTATATTGGCAACTTTTGAGGGGTTAAATAAGTTGGGAAACCTGTAAATATAAAGTAAATCATCCCCTAAATAGTCTCAAGAGATACACATGCATCAGGCATGAAGCAGAAGCATGAGGCCAAGTAATGAAGCATGTCCAAACTCGCCATTTTAATGGCGAGTTTGTGACAGTTATTTTGAGCCCTTCAATTGCAAATGGCGAGTTTTTTCTATTTTTCTCCTATGCTACAATGTTATTTTGGAGAGAATTTATGATAATTTGATCATTTTGGAGAGAATTTGTTGAATTTTGGAGAGAGCTGGAGAGACAAATGGTGAGTTTATGAGACATACAATTTTACTTGGGCATGAGGATGTTTCCAAGTGTAAAATCTTCACTAATTAGTCAAATTTCTCCTTTAAAGTGTCTTAAATGTGGCGACCTGGATCCACTTTCTCACTAAACTGGTGACTTTCCTAACACACTTTAAAACATGGTGAATATTGAATCCTAGCATTTAGCCATTTACTAACTGAAACTGGAAAATTATTCAGTAGCACTAAGTTTACAACCAGGCATTTATATCATCACCTGTCTATGGCTGTCTTTCCCTCACCTCCTATCAGCCATCAGGCTATCAGTCTCCTCGCGGACCTCACCTAACTGATCTGAGTGTCAGTTTGCCAGAGACTCAGTCATTTCAGGAGAACAATCAATCCCTCCTAGGCTCCTCCTGAGTCCCATCTCATCCTTCTTTTCAATCTTGGTGGTTTGAATTAGGTTCCTTAAATTGTTGACCGTGCCGCCAGGCAGGCACCTTTGTTATGTGGCCCATCAGCACCACGGTCAACCTTACGGTCCACAGTTCATAGAATAGGGACTATTCTATGTCCCTATTCTATGAACTGTGTTACGGTCCATACCTACCTACCGACTACCGTCACCTCCCATGTCGTCTCCGTCTAGACTATCGTCTGGTAGTGGCTAGTCTTTTAAGATATACCTACCATACATTCATAAATTTAGTTTCCACTGTTTCAATATGTATTTTATAAAATGAATAGTAACCATATTTCTTCAAGGGTGAAATATTTCACCCTGGTGCTGACACCATGGAGCTCTTAAAAATGGTGCGTCGAAGTTTCATGTAATTATCACTAGATGGGGCATTTTCAAAATAATTTCAATCTCCTCTCAAGTTTTTTGGGGAAAAGTAAGTTTAGTACATAATATTATAGATAGCATGATTAATCTGCAAACCACAACAAATTTGATTCAGAATGTATAGATTTTATATGTTTTTTAAAGTTTTCATAATCTGTACATTATAATTATCCGAAACACTAAAATGACGCTGAAGAAAAAGATTGTACACTCTTGGTATTTATTTCGAATTTGAATTTCATAAGAAAAAAAAAGCATGGCTGGCCTTCGTGTAGGCTGTAAATAATTCCCAGAAGTATATAAACGTTTATATAATAAATTAATTTTATTTTATTCCTACCATTTCACGAATTTGTAATAATTAATTGAATATAGGGTATGTTACGAATTATCGGACAGCTCCACAATTTTGGACACGAGAGAAAAATATATAAAATATTTATTATTATTTAACTCTTATTTCAATTTGCAATCCATATGATACTTGCAGGTATCATATGGATACTAATTAAAATATGTAATTAAAAGTTAATTAATATTTTTTTTCAGTTTAAAAATTAGAAAGTCTGAAGTAATACTGATTGATTTAAAAGATCTTATAAAGGGCATGGTTTAAATGATCGCGATCAAATTTCACGGGGTTTACAACAAAATATTAAGAACTAGAAGACGGTCACTTGTAGAGCGCATACCTTCGCCACCACTTATAAATGACCTTGACCTTCAACCGGAGATGAGAAGCCAGCACCGGCGAATTGATTCCATTGACTAATCGGAATCGTTCCACCAAATTTCAAGCAATTTGGTCAAGAACTTCTTGAGTTATGCGAATAACAAAGTGACAAATATAATATATAAATGCTGCCTAAAATATAACCTTCCGCAATCTGGTAATAAGCATCATTTGTTAAAAAATGAAAAAATGCTTGGCGGGGACATTTAATAATCATTATTTTTATGAACCAAGTATTTCGTTTATACAATTTATTATGATGTTTCTATTAAAAATCGGATTCGAATATTAGTAGATGTTTTATTTTACTCGCACCCTCCATTTAAAAGATCCAATCCAAACGGATATATATTTATAACTTCAATCGATAGTTAAACACCTAATGTGTACTTACATATGGTAGTTTGATTCAATCCAAAATAATAATATTTGTATACATTATAAATTTATACCGAAACAGACCAGCAGATGGCGGTACAAACGTATAAACATTTCAACGTTAACAAATAGAATTTAATATTTAATTGTAAATCAAGATTGGAAACCCTGATAATTGACTAAAGGCTTTGTTACACGGTGCAAGTAAACGTGCGAGTTGACCTAGCCAGTTACTGAAGTGCAGCTACTCGCACAGTATGACCGCATCAGTCGAGTAACTGTCATGTGTGAAGAGGTATTAACTCGGATGCGATACATTACAACATTTTTTGTTTTTACTTGCAACTCACGGGCGAGTCAGCCATTTGCAAGCGAGATTCGAACGTCAAATTGAATTGTGTTGCAACATAACAGTAGCTCGTATGATATGCAGATTAGGTTTTTTTCTATTCTAAAACTTGAATTATTTTGCATTCAATTAGGTAGCCGATTTGTCAAATATGGTTTGAATCGACTTCATATTATAAATTTATAAATAAATTATAAATTTATAAATAAATTATGAATTTATAAATAAAGTATAAATTTTATCCTCCTTATAATTTAGCAAAGAAGACCACAATGCGAGTGTAGGTTCAGTAACTGTCTATTTTCAAGCCATCAGCTCACACTTGTGTGACCGGGCAAGGCGAGTCGAGCTACTGGTATGCAAGTACAGTGGGACAGCTGCTGTCCACTGTCACGACAGTAGCTTGCATCGTGTAACAAGGCCTTAAGGGCATGAGTTTATTATATATTGTATTTATAAGCTTATAACGTAGCCTATAATGTATATGATTTTGCGATAGTGTTAAATCCTGCTTTATTCCTATTGATTCTATAACTTATTTAGTAATAGGTAGGTACATATATATTTAGCATAGGTATGAAATATAGTTTATTTTATCTTTCCTATAGACTATAGGTATCTATTATAGGCATTTGACTCATTTTTGTCGCCTAGCACACCATTTCATAATAAGTTGAATGATATCCTGTAGCGTGACCCTGGGGGTGCCTAGGGTCATGACCCCAGCCCCAGGAGGTCGTAGGGCAGTAACGTCTGCAGTCAACCTATAGAACAACCATTAGCTAAAATGTCAAACTTGGAGTAAGAGTTATCGTTTGTATTGGTAAAAGATAAGATGTTTATGTGACACTGCTAAAATGTAGTTACAAAAAATAATAATAAAATATGAAAAGAGTTACTTTTCATTAAATTATTAGAAAAAATGCTTATTTGTCCATTGTACATTTAGACTATATATTATGAAATGAGAAAGTGAACATATTTGAAGATGTACTGTTAATCAAAAAGTGATTATTAAAGTTTCGTTTCCCCATGTAAACCTCAATAGGTGATATCTTATTAGTAGGGTTGTGACAATATGCGTGTGAAATCATAGATCCTGAAGATATTTATAGACGGAAAGAAATGATCAGTATTGAATCGTTCTAAATAAGCGGTGTATAGTATTCGATACCTTTGTATTTCGTTTCGTCTGTGATGTTCCTAAGATCTATGATTTTAAACGCATATTGTCACAACCCTACAGTTATTAGTGTTCTTTAATTTCTAATTAATTGGGAATAGATTAATTAATAATTAATTAGGAATAAATTCTTCACTGTATTTCTGATCAGCTGTTAACTAGCTTGTTCCTTTTTTTTGTATTATGTAGTTTAGGTTTTGTTAATTAATAATTATTTTATAATTATTATACCCATTGTAACTTAGGGTACTTCTAACATTTTCCATTTCATTAATACTATTCAATTTACCGTATAGTATATTATACATGTACTATCCAGTATGCACTAATGAGTTTACACTACAAATAGTTTTTTATCTTACAGTTTTGTATACGTTATATATACCTACAAATTTAATAACACTATGCGACTTGTTTATTCCACAGATTATAATCAACCACCAATACTTGAAACAAAATGAAAACTGTACACATAGATTCGTGTTCAATAAAATAATTTGAAGTAAAAGTGCGTATTGCGTGACAATTATTGAATCTAAATATAAATATAACCGATCGTTATAAAATCTAAGGTAACGGTGAATTCTAAGTGAAGAAAGATAAAATAGAACACCATAGGTATTTCAAATAATTAAAATATTAATTAGCTATAAAATGAAAGTAATTCTATACAAAATTTCTAACATTCACAGCGTTATCGTGAACATTTCTAACAATTTTAATGGTTAGCACTGGCGATAGTTAACACTGGCGATGGTTTGTAACACTAGCGATGGTTAACACTGCCAATGGTTTACACTAGCAATGGTTAACACTATAGCGACGGTTAACACTGGCGATGGTTTGTAACACTAGCGATGGTTAACACTGGCAATGGTTAACACTGGCGATGGTTTGTAACACTAGCGATGGTTAACACTGGCAATGGTTAACACTGGCAATGGTTAACACTAGCGATGGTTAACACTAGCGATGGTTAACACTAGCGATGGTTAACACTAGCGATGGTTAACACTGGCGATGGTTAACACTAGCGATGGTTAACACTGGCAATGGTTAACACTAGCGATGGTTAACACTGGCGATGGTTAACACTAGCGATGGTTAACACTAGCGATGGTTAACACTGGCGATGGTTAGCACTGGCAATGGTTAACACTAGCGATGGTTAACACTAGCGATGGTTAACACTAGCGATGGTTAACACTAGCGATGGTTAACACTGGCAATGGTTAACACTAGCGATGGTTAACACTAGCGATGGTTAACACTGGCAATGGTTAACACTAGCGATGGTTAACACTAGCGATGGTTAACACTAGCGATGGTTAACACTAGCGATGGTTAACACTAGCGATGGATAACACTAGCGATGGTTAACACTAGCGATGGTTAACACTAGCGATGGTTAACACTAGCGATGGTTAACACTAGCGATGGTTAACACTAGCGATGGATAACACTAGCGATGGTTAACACTAGCGATGGTTAACACTAGCGATGGTTAACACTAGCGATGGTTAACACCCCCTCAGTCGTTGGTAACCCTTCACCCGGAAATTCAGGCCTGGAAATGACTGTTTGAACTCTGCATGGATGTCACCTTCACTATCCTGATTGGGGACCTCCTGATCTGTGTATCCTATGTCAAAACAGTATCCCAGGTACGTTAAACCTTAGATCAGTATCCCAGGTATATGAAACCCTAAACAGTATCCCGGATACTTGGTATCTCAAACAGTATCCCAGATACAGTTTCATCAGTTTGCTATACTTTCTATACTTCTTTTTAATAGTCTGTTCTTACACTTATTCTTTGTTATTGTTTCTCCATTGCTTAATCTAGAAATTGATTCTTTGCGAACGTGCGGGAAAATCTTGTGGTAGTGAGCTACATCCTTATAGGTAGTACTGTGAAATTAATTAGAATGGAATTTATTTAAATACTGTAAAGTTGAATACATTGAAGGTAAATAGAGTAACTTCTTTTAAAGGTATTTAAGGCAGGAAAGGTGAATAGAGTAACTTCTTTTAAAGGTATTTAAGGCAGGAAAGATGAATAGAGTAACTTCTTTTAAAGGTATTTAAGGCAGGAAAGGTGAATAGAGTAACTTCTTTTAAAGGTATTTAAGGCAGGAAAGGTGAATAGAGTAACTTCTTTTAAAGGTATTTAAGGCAGGAAAGATGAATAGCTAGAGTAGCTTCTTTTAAAGGTATTTAAGGCAGGAAAGGTGAATAGAGTAACTTCTTTTAAAGGTATTTAAGGCAGGAAAGGTGAATAGAGTAACTTCTTTTAAAGGTATTTAAGGCAGAAAAGGTGAATAGAGTAACTTCTTTTAAAGGTATTTAAGGCAGGAAAGGTGAATAGAGTAACTTCTTTTAAAGGTATTTAAGGCAGGAAAGGTGAATAGAGTAGCTTCTTTTAAGGGTATTTAAGGCAGGAAAGGTGAATAGCTAGAGTAACTTCTTTTAAAGGTATTTAAGGCAGGAAAGGTGAATAGCTAGAGTAGCTTCTTTTAAAGGTATTTAAGGCAGGAAAGGTGAATAGAGTAGCTTCTTTTAAAGGTATTTAAGGCAGGAAAGGTGAATAGAGTAGCTTCTTTTAAAGGTATTTAAGGCAGGAAAGGTGAATAGCTAGAGTAGCTTCTTTTAAAGGTATTTAAGGCAGGAAAGGTGAATAGAGTAGCTTCTTTTAAAGGTATTTAAGGCAGGAAAGGTGAATAGAGTAGCTTCTTTTAAAGGTATTTAAGGCAGGAAAGGTGAATAGCTAGAGTAACTTCTTTTAAAGGTATTTAAGGCAGGAAAGGTGAATAGCTAGAGTAGCTTCTTTTAAAGGTATTTAAGGCAGGAAAGGTGAATAGAGTAACTTCTTTTAAAGGTATTTAAGGCAGGAAAGGTGAATAGCTAGAGTAACTTCTTTTAAAGGTATTTAAGGCAGGAAAGGTGAATAGCTAGAGTAACTTCTTTTAAAGGTATTTAAGGCAGGAAAGGTGAATAGAGTAGCTTCTTTTAAAGGTATTTAAGGCAGGAAAGGTGAATAGAGTAACTTCTTTTAAAGGTATTTAAGGCAGGAAAGGTGAATAAAGTAGCTTCTTTTAAAGATATTTAAGGCAGGAAAGGTGAATAGAGTAACTTCTTTTAAAGGTATTTAAGACAGGAAAGGTGAATAGAGTAACTTCTTTTAAAGGTATTTAAGGCAGGAAAGGTGAATAGAGTAACTTCTTTTAAAGGTATTTAAGGCAGGAAAGGTGATTAGAGTAAATTCTTTTAAAGGTATTTAAGGTTGGAAAGGTGAATATATAGAGTAACTTCTTTTAAAGGTATTTAAGGCAGGAATGGTACAAGGCCAAAAGGTTGAAAATAGGAAAAGGAAATATATCAGGAATATTTCCAAACCTCCTTTCCCCTCCATTTTGTCACACCAGGAGGTAATTAACCTCCAGGAGGTGGGTAGTGATTAACCTCCAGGAGGTGGGTATAGGGATTAACCTCTTCACTTATTACTAAATATTAACTAATTAAGGTAAACAATTAACAGATGTCAATTAAATAACGGAAGATAATTTCAATAAGTTATTATCAAAAACTTGTGTTTTTACATTAAAAATTACGGGTTTTCAATAATATGATATTGAT
>CANNZV010005075.1:26931-68858 GCA_947561585.1 Caprella mutica | reverse complement strand
AAAATTGATTATACGAATATTTAATAGTTTATTTTTTTTAATTTGTGAACTTATTAATCTATCGTCCTTCGTCGGACCTTTAATTTTGCAAAAAAAAATTAAATTATTCTATCATAGCCAACTTAACTATAGTTAAGTATTTAAGTTATAATTATAGTTAAGTAGAGCATGATTCGACATTTTATTATTGAACACGATTAATAATTACAGTAATTGACAAGAATATACGATCTGATCGTAAATTTTCTGAATAAATAAGTTACTGCATTGATTCCTTTTGGTACACATTTTATATAATAATATCTTTTAATGATTATAGTATCTTATTTATAAAGATTATTTGATCAAAAAATTACCATTTTAAACTAATTTTACAATAAAAAGAACTCAATGGACTGCCATTGTTATATATCTTTATAGCACAGTATTTCCTTTTAGAAGATTCCAATTATAACCTTTACCCGTTTAACGCCCAATGTCCTATGTGGAGGACATTAGAAAAACATCAAATAATGTCCAAATTTGTTTAATATAATCATATTCTTGCAATAAGATACGACAAAAAATGTAGGCTGTGCCACAAAATAATCTTAGATTTTTAACAACCCTAAGTTCTTCCCAATGGGCATTAGACTTGATAAAATAGATATAAATTAAAAGTAATTTTTTTAAACATATTCTTTCTTAGAAAGGTTATGTATCTATCATTGATCTATCAAAAAAAAATTGGCCTTTAAATGTCATGGTTGTTCAGGGATTAAATGAATGTTAATTAAATTTTAACGTTTAATCATATATGATTCAGTCACTTATATAGAACTTAATTTAAATCACTATTAAGAAAAAAATATATATCTGCTTGATTGGTATATTAAAATTTTCTCAAATAAAGTGTAAAAACATATGAATTTTCCAAAATATAATTTTGACTATCATTAAATAAATTGGGATTTTTTTAAATTTAAAAAGATATTTTTACATCTAAAACCGGCTGTATAGTTTATTATATCATGAAGCTCTGAATATTTTAATTAAACTTCCAAATTAACTACTTAATAAAATATTTCTTGATATTTCCATCTATAATTATTAATTAAGATAATACTTAAAAAGCATTATTTTTCAAGCTCATTCCAAAATAATGAAAATTCTTCGCATTGTTCTATTAAACTCGCACGCTCAATTGTAAGCCAAATCATAATTTTTAATGAGTCTATAAAAAACTGCAGTAAATTATTTTTTAAGAGGTATATTGCAATTTATAAAGTATGTTATGCAATATTATTCGTTCATTTAAATATGTGAGAATTCTTCCATCTGATGTTTACAATACTCTTGACATGATTTATTTTGCTGCAAACGATTTAATTGAATGAAAACGATTTCTTGTGTAAATGACACACTTTTTCTTCTCGTTTTCTTCTCGTTTTCTGTTGAATATTTTCGTTATTCAGTGATAGCACATAGTTAATATAGGATATATGATTGGAATGAATACAAATACAAATCAGTACAAAGCCACGATCTAATTACATATTAATAACTTTCTACTTCGAGTTAAAATAGCTAATGCATAAGTAAAAAAAATTGCCACGTGAATTTACAAGACTTTCATGTTTACCTGCTAATAAATTGAAAAAGTGTAGTACTGTCAAATTGACACGAGTTTCATGGTACAATGCTGGTGAATTGACAAGAGTTGTATATCATAATACTGCCAAATTGACGAGAGTTTCAGCTACCAATATTGGCAGTCACAGCAGCTTAATAATTGCCCATCAAACTACCAATAAAAGTTCCATGTCCAAATTTCCCCACTTGTGAAAGTTTGCCAAACTTCTAGAAACTTTCCATTACTCTGTTGAAACTGTTGCAGTTTAACCACAAATTCAATTTTGTCCGTGGCCAATACGATATGGAACCTATATTCGATGTTTATAGTAGCCCACAAGAACTCTAGCCTGAAGCTGTCTGTGATGAATGGAAGAAAAGAGGAAGGTCTCCGAACTGTTGTAATTTGGGTTATTATTTTTACCTTGTTTATCTTTTTTTAACAACACTTGCAGTTTTAGAGGATAGCGCTAGAATTGTGCTCTTCCACTACGAGGTCTTAGATTTTGTATTTGGTTGACTCATAGGCCTCGTTTACTCCACATCTTCATTTTCCTCTTTCATTCGTGAGTGCAATCACCGGTTCTTGTAACTCTTTTGTCAAATTCCTTGGCAAATGACTGCATTCATTTAGTAGCTTCTCTGCATCCATGAGCATTGTCATCGGCGGTGTAGGTGACTTTATTCTTGTGGCCACTTTCCTTTCTGACTGTTTATTCCAGTCCCTTTAATTTAATTTCCTTTTGACGTCAGCGATAGGGCTAAAGCAAACGGTAAACCTTTACTAAAAATTAAAGCTTACTATGTTCAATAATCAAAGTGTCCAATCCTTACTATGTTCAATAATCATTATATTCAATATTCATCATTGCTAGGTTCAATAATCACTATGTTCTATGTTTACTTTGTTAATCCAGTATGAAATGACGTTATTTCTGTACGTTTCTACTATATTCAATGATAGATTTTAAAAAGACAGTATATATCGACTACATTACAATATTGTATTCATTATTCATTTTAATATATTTTATAATTATTGATAATAATTCCGTATTATAATTGCAGTGTACAGGTTGAGATATAATATTTTCTTGCTTACAATGTTTAGTGGTATATTATGTTAAATAAATACATATAAATTAATTTAATATGCATGTTTCCTATGCCCTAATAATATTTTTCCAACTTTACCTATTTACGTATATTTTGAATAAATTTTGGATAAAAATTTTTGTATTAATCTATGAAATAAAATTTTCAAATACATCTAAGAATTAATGCCTTATTTTCTTCCTTTCAAGTTTCTAAGACATGCAGATTTAAATGATCTCTACTTGGTAAGATACCTTGTCTATTATGGAGCATATCTCCCGAGAGGAACGGTAAGTCCCATCAATCATTGAGCACTTTCAATCCATGAATAATGGAATGGATGTCTGTGCTTGAGTGAAAATTTTAATGTGCTACGGAGTTTTTCAACTTTGACTTTCACGTCAATGAGGTGTGACGTGAATAGATGTATGTGATGTATGGATAAAATGTATGAGATGAAATGATAAAATTAGCCCAAATGATCGAGAGGACATTATGCTTGGATGAATATCGGAGTAACGTATAATTTAAGTGGTATTAGTTAGATGTATTTACAGTTAACTAGTAAATACATTCTAACTGTGGCTTCTAGTTAACTGTAGCTAGTAGTAGTTACTAATTATAACTTAACTAGTTAGCCATGCATTTGTAGTTTTACTGTAAATATTGTTAGCGCAAAAATTTTAAAAGAAGACCAGAAAGAATGTTATGGTGTACTCCACGAAGATTATGACTGGTCACTGTGTGATAATATCAAAATATATCGGAAGATCTATGGAAAGACATCGTTTTATTTATTTATTAATCAATCTTCTATAAATACACATAAGTTTTTTTTTGGAATCTGAATGCAAGATAAATTTCGAGCAGAAGTAAAATCTCTTAATTAAGAGGTATATCTGAGTTTATTCGAATTGTGTTAATTTTCATAAATTGTGTTAATTCTTTTAAACTATGTTAATTTTTTTAAACTGTGTTAATTTTTTTTTAATTTGTTAATTTTTTTTTAATTTTTTAATTTTTTTTTAAATTGTGTTAACATTTTTTTTAAATTGTGTTAATTTTTTTAATAGTACTAAGTTTTTTAATTTGTGTTAATTTTTTTAATTAAATTGTTGTCCTACTTTTCTGTATGCCACGTTTTCGATTGTTCTTTTTTTCTTCTAGATAATAGACATTTAGTTTAAAGATTTTCATTCTTTTCTTTCCACTTGGACCATAACAGTTCTCCATTCAATCTGGACTGATTTCTTTTAGCTTCCGGTTTGTAAATTATTACCCCTATTCTTTTTTTCGAAAATCTATTCAGACTACGACTCGTAGTGACTCGATGCACATTAAATTCTTTGTTTATGCGATCTCTATTCAAAATACTGCTACGGCAACATGACTCTTGTTCGAATTTCGTACAGGAAGAAATGACTGAGTTTTACCGCCGAAACCTGCTGTAAATTGCCATTGGAGTCAGCCAGTCGAATGACTATACAATCTGCTAAAGAAAGAACTGACTGATGAGATATGCTACTTCATTGTCCTTTTTCCATAGAAAGAACTATCAATACAATAATATATCTAGTTTATATTATTTCTATACAAAAGAAGCACAAAATACTGTATACATATATAACCGATTTCTTTTCGATTAATTATCGAACTGATTTTGGTATACTGCGTACACATTTAGAATTCGTTGATACTACCGATAACCTTCAAAATTTTAGTGACTGTAAATCGTTTGAAATTAAGGTATTATATTTGCACATTAGTTCTCTATTTATTGAATTTAATAATTAATTTTCATAACTTCAAACAAGATATAAAAACCGTAAATGATTAAAAAACTAATGTCCAACGAAAAAAAAAAACTGTTGGATACCAAAAATAGATTAATATTCATTGTCTGGTACCTATTTTTTTCTGAACATAGAATCAGAAAATAAAGGTGCAGCGTTTCATCAATGTATGACGAAAGATCAAATTCAAAAACATGAATAAAGACATTGATATTTATATCAGTTGACAAAGAAATAGTTATTTGACAAAAACAGTGTCGAGAGAACACAACATTTCTAGCCTCAGAAAATATTTATCGGTCTCAATTTATCTTTATTCTTTTAAGTGTGAATTTGAGACTGTACAGTGGGTTACGAATTATCGTGCAGTTCCGCATTTTCGATCATGATTGTGGAGATATCTTGGTAAGTAATTGGTATCATTGATACCAATCAAAATAATAAGTTAAAATATCAAATTATTTATTTTTCTTATATGACCGAACTGTCTATTTCGTAATTGACCCTACTTCTTTAATTCTGAGTATACTGCTTAATGTTATGTTAGTGCAATAATCATTACTTGGACACTGAGGCCCCTTTCACACGGACGGGTTTTTCATGCCGCAGCAAAGAAAATTATGTATGAAAAAATCTACGACTTATTAAACGTATTCATTCTACCACAAACGTTCTAACTAGGTTTTCTCAAATCCCTACACAATATTTCTTCTGCCTTGATTTTTACTACTAAATCTAACTCAATAGAATGATAGGCAAGAATTTTAATCTCCCTAAATATTATAACATTTACATTGAATTTTCTTACATAAATAAATTTCAATTAATGAATTCAGAAAGTCCTCAGAAATTCAGAATATTGAAATAAATCTTTAGTCTGTTATATCCCTGAATTTTTTTGTTTATTTACAGTTTATCCATAAGAAATCTATAATAGTCAATATTTTATTTTGATGCAGAGTTATACCTCTGGATGATAAGCTTAAGATCCAGCTTGAAATTGAAGATTCTGCTGTCAAACATGTTCAACCTTTTATTCCAAATTAGGTCCATCATTAATAATGAAGAATTCGTTCTTCAGTATAAAGTTATTTATTCAGAATTATTTATTAATTTTAGCAGCAGATTGTTTGTCAATTGATCTATCAAAAGCATGTTTATATACCTAATGAATGAGAGGCTCCATACATGTTTTATTACACTGCGACCAGAATTATTAGTCCTAAGTGTTTATTGACTATATCTCAAAAACGGGCAGCGGTAAATTTACGAAATTTTCACCATAAGTGTAGAAGAATATGAGACACATTCGTGTCATTATACGAAGGTTAACTCTTTTTAATTTTGAATTTATTTAATATTTCCATTTTTCAGGTGACCAGAATTATTAGTCCCGATTTTTTCGTTTCTTTATAAATTTGTTACAAGGATAAATAAACGAATTTTTTAAATAACAAAACTTTTAACATCAAATACCAAATACAAATACACTTTGTAAACACAAGAAAGTAGTCAATAGTGAATTTAATATGGCAGAAATCATGATTATTTCCCAATGTGAGATCCTTGGGATTTTATGACTTGAAACATTCGTTCAGTGACAGAATCTGTTAGTTTTTTGATAGTAGAAGGATCCACAGCCTTCGCAGCATTCTGTATGGCAGCCCAGAGATCATTTTTTGATGAATACTGCTTCCCATTGCTGTAAACACTTCTTTTGATGATGGCCCATAAATTTTCAATGGGATTTAAATCGGGTGAGCAGGCAGGCCAGTCCATCAGGGTGTTATTCTTGAAGCCCAGTGAGTGCAAGAACTCTTTGGTTTTCGTTGCTGCATGCGACGGAGCATTATCTTGCATAAATATGATTTTACGGCGTTGTTCCAAAGGCAGGTCATCTAACCAGTCTGAAAGAGCAGAATCAATGAACTCACAGTAGCGCTTAGAATCGAGTTTAACACCTTCTTGCACCTTCACAGGACCAATGAGTACATCCTTTATAATTCCCGCCCAAAACATCACCCCTCCACCACCTTGCTGACGTCGCAAACGCATTTGGGAAGGGTCATCCCCAAACACCCATCCTTTGGACCATCCATCAGGGCCATCCAAAGTTGCTCTACATTCGTCAGTGAATAATATAAGCTTTGGAGAGGTTCTCATATATCTCTTGGCCCAATCTAGACGCCTCTCTTTGTGTTTTGAGGTGAGAGGAGGAGTTATAGTGGCTTTTTTTTGTTTAGCAAATTTTCCAAGAACTGAATTGCGGGTCGATTTAGACACATCTGCAACCCCGGAAGCGGAAAAAATGTCCTTGCTTGTTGAACCAGGGTTCTTCTTCAATGTAGCCTTCAGGCGGCGCACATCCCTTTCTGATAGTTTCCTCAATTTGCCTTTATCCTTGCGTTCTTTACGAATTTTCGGATTTTCCAAAAAACGCTTGATGGTTTTTACATGGCGTCCAATTTGTGCAGCTATTTCAGCTTGAGGCTTCTTCTTAGCTGTTAACTTGATGATAAGGTTTTTTTCTTGCTCTGAAAGGTCCTTTCCACGCCCCATTTTCAACTAATTAAATAAAAATTATGTACTGGACTAATAATTATGGTCACCTGAAAAAAGGAAATATTAAATAAATTCAAAACAAAGAAGAGTACAACTTTGAAAATTAGTTAGAACGTGTCTCATACTCTTCTACACCTATGGTTGAAATTTCGGAAATCTTCCGCAAACGGTTTTAGAGTTATGGGCAAAAAACTCTTTGGACTAATAATTCTGGTCGCAGTGTAGTTTACCTGCAGTTTTGCAGGATATATTTTTGGCTATACTGTTCAATTGCAGCATCCTAAAACTTCAAGTTTCTAGGCTGGTTTAATATAAATTTACTATCTACTCTACAATATATTCTGCATCCAGTCGTGATTGCAATGTGTTCATTTCTTTACGTTTCAATTGGTCACTGACTCATTGTATTCAATGAATAGCTTTTCTGCATCCATGAGCATCAACTGAATGGAAGTCATGGAGCTAGATTATTTAAAAGTCTCTTTTTATTTATATAATTTTAAAATTAAACGAACCTAACTAATAAATATCAGTACAGATAATGCTTTTTAAACTCAGCTCGAAAATAAAAAACGACAAGAACATGTAAATTTCAACGAACCTAACTAAGATCTATCAGTATATAGAGTTAATTCTTTTTAAAATCAGCTCAAAACTCCAAAAACGACCAGAATATTTAAATTTTAGACAAGCTACCTTCCTCATTTATCGAAACATCAATCAGAAGTTTCTGCATGTTGATCAAACTCCTCAAACTTCGAACAAAGACCAAATTTTCATAAGGAAACATCACAGTAATAAACGTCGTCGCAACGGACTAGAAAGTTAGGGATGAGCTAAAAACATGAATATTGAAGTAGATGAATAGGTAGGTAGATACGTACGGGAACTGATGTTCATTAGTAACTAGAAATATTATACAAGTTTTGAAGGAAGTTGAATAATATTTAATATATTGTGCATTGGTAATTATGGTACAGTATAACTCCTATACATAATGAAATCAAGTATAGTGAATGTAGTGTCCCATGGTATAGTAACATTACAAGGTATGCTCACGCTCAAGTGCTCACAACAGTGCGGGAGTATTTGGTGACGTCATAGAAATGAGGTTTTACCATGCTATTTTGTTTTGCTAAATAACAGCTTACTACATACCGGCCATTTTCATGACATTCACATAAAGAATGTTACGAGAATTACGAATATGTCATCCTATTTTGTCTGAAGTACATATTTACCTACTTAAAATAGATTTAATTCGTTTATTTACATGTATTTGGCACGGCAATATAGCATGGTATAATAATTCCACTAAAGTTATATTTATGTGATCTATATAAATATGTGACCTGTAAAATATATTAATTCACGGTGGTATTAATTCCCTAAGACTATTTATTATAGAAAACACTAATTTTGAACCAAAAAGAAACTATGATAAGATACTTTCAAAATGAATTTGTTATACGAGTGACAACAATTTAATACACAATACCATTCTCTATGACGTCACGAGGGGGGCTGCGCAGAAGAAACTCTATTTTGTCTCTTTTGCGGGCATACCTTGTAGAGTTATTGTACCATGTAGTGTCCTGTGTAAGGAATTAGCCTCTATAGTGAACAGATTTATGAAAAGTAATGACTATTTTAGGGCAAACAAATGAAAATTTGTTACCTACATAGGCTACTTTCTTACTCGGGCCGGTAGCTGGTGGTAATGCTGAAACTGCAGCTTTGTTTTATTTTCATACATGTACAGTTGTTTTATTTGTTTTTAAACATATTTTTCTGATATTTCTAATCATGAATTTGTAATATATTTTGCAATTTTGATTCCTTACTTTTCCAAGGCTAGTTGGAGAAAAGTAAATTTTAAAAAGATATAAAAAAAGTATTCGCGTGTACCAATAGTGGTACCTGATGCAGGTTGAGCAATTTAGCTGTGTACCATATATGGCGCACGATGCGGTGAGAGTGTTTAACTAATATGTAAATAGTTTTATTATAATTATAAAATAATTTATTGATTTGAATTTAAATAATTCATGTAAAAGTACATTTTAAATTCTTTCTAAAAAGCTTCATTGTGAAGTTTTATCATTCAGAGCATAATATGAAACATTTTCTTATAGATATTATTTTCTGTTCTCATTCTTTAATATATCAAAATGAAAGTTTAACGCATCATTATAAAATATGTTGCTGTTCAGGATATCATTATATCGTGTATTATACATTAGTGTCAGCGACCATTTAAAACAAAATATCAACACTTGGTTCAAATATTTATAATAATATTTGGATAAAAAAGCCAAAATTGACGCAATATGTGTTTATAATCAGCAAATATTCCTGCAAATATTATAACATATGAATATTTATTGTGAGTTAACCATCAGAAATGACTGGCTATAATTATTTGGTTATTTTTACAATTAACGGATTTTTTAGAAAATATTCGGATTGAGATTTCAGTCGAGTTGAATCTAGTGTACTACCCGTTATAAATTATGGGCTGTGTTTTTTATAATTCCAGATTTTCAAATTAAAAAATTCTGATTCTTCGTATCCTCAGTTTTTTTGTCATTTGGATTGTTTGTCGTTTCTTTTTTTGAATCTCTGATTTTTTTTGTAATTCCATTTTTTTTTTGTATTCTGGATTTATCGTATCACGGATTTTTTTTTTTTTTTTTAAGATAAATAATTACATTTCCTTGCCACCAACCAACATCTATTCAAGCCGTTTATTTTTCAAGTTTGTATTTTCATTCCCACCAGAACAGGCCTTTCAAGACAGTTGGTTTTTCTAGGACTAATCACAAGATTATATTTTAATCACTAGGTAAATCTATTCACTGTTTTCCATTAACCATCATCGAGGAAGGCATTTTTTGTCCATCATTTGCTTCTCCTTAAGAAGAGGTAAAAGAGATATGTTTTTCTCCCAATAATCTCCATAAACAACTTACCTCGCTCGTAAGTTCCTGACGGAATTTTCTCTTTTGTAAAGATAATATTTTTTTTTGTTTTTAATGGAAAAATCTGTAAACATTCTAGTCTTTTTGATCTTAAAAGAAAATATCGTCTTTTTAATTTTTCTTCGCAACAATGGCTTTCCAATCAGTTCCCTAATACTTGTAATTACTTATCCTTTTTTAATCAATTGTTGCAAATGTAGAGCATTGCTCTGGTTTCACATATTCAACAACAATGTCTTTATCTCGTATAGACTCTATTTAAACAATTTAGCAATGTATTATGTAAATTGTTTTAAACATGCATAATTGAATATGCCTTCAGCGGTTAATCGTGTAGTTTTTTTTTTTAACGTTAATAATACTGCCATTGTCTTTGACATGGATTTATAACCGTATATGATTTCTACACATATTTAAATACATTTTAGTTTTCTTTGATTTGGTATGAATAAAATTATAACAATTATAAAAAAATATAGATTATTACAGATATACTCCTAAAATAATTAGTATTATCATCATTCTTTGATATCACCCGAGGGTAATTCTCTGTTAATCCTATTTTATAATTCAGTGATTAGATCAGAATAAAAGAGTTTCACCGGCTCGTTATTAGTAATGAGATTGAATAGCTTTAAAATCTAATTAGAGTTTGTAATTATATCACTTTAGTAGATTAATAATTTATATTCATTATCAAAGAGAAATGTGAAAATTTTAATGACTCTACTAATCTAATATTTATTGATATATTCGCAATCGCGCATCAACCTAACTTTAGTTTATGTTTAGGTAGGCTTCATTTGCCATTACCTCTTCATTTTCCTCTTCAATCCGTGAATGCAATCACCGGTGCTAGTGTTCCTATTTCATCACATTCCTTGGTAGGTGATTGCATCCACAGAGTAGCTTTTCTGCATCCATGAGATCGGCACCGACCAGTAGAACGTGACTTTTTTTCAAATTACGTAATTTGAAAAAAGTAATTAATTTCCTTTTGACGCCAGTAAAAAGGCTTCATTCACAGAGTATTAATTAAAATATTGATTGATGTAGTACGTATTCACTATTTAGTTTACAATTTTAGGCAAAAAAGCACGCGAACTCTAAAATATGAAAGTTTATACAGGTATTTATTCGCACGTTTAAGGAAAATATCTCAAACCAACCTCTCCAAATACATCATTTGAAAAGTGACAAATGTGTCCCCATACGGCATATATGGTTAAGTAAACCTAATTAATTGCGAGTAAAATATGTAAGTCGTAGATGTGTTACCCAATATACCCATTACAACTAATGTCAACTTTCAACATCTAGCATGGATTCTTTTTCCATTCAACACTTTAATTATCCAAACATGTTATTTGTGTCCATTTTTTTCTCCCCTATCATAATAGCTCCAAAATGAATTGCCCGCATGCCGCCACTCAGAATTCATTTATTCTGAATGTCCAATATGTGTAGCTAGCACAAATTCCATGACACATTTAACTAGACAGACAAATTGCTGTGAGGCGAGATGGATCATCTACAATTCTCCAGGCACTCGTCGATCAGCAAATTTGATGTCGAAAAATCGTCCAATTGCAAATTATTCTCATCAGTGGTACATATTCCTCTGTTCGGTGATAAAAACAAATGCAAAATAGGGCCGAGGGATATTGATTAGCATAATTTGAAGGGAGATTTAGCCTGTGAAGGTGATTTGAATATTTTTAGGGGTTTAGTGTAATGATGGGCAAATGAGATTGTGGAGCACTAAATCACATTATTTGATGCCTATTTTTAAATGTAATCAGTTATGTTATATAATTGATACCTATCATTTTATCATCTTATTATTTCAGTAGATAATATATTTATTACAATATGTTTTGAGTAATACAATTTATACTCTGCAAATAAAAGCTACTTCTAAAGCAATGTAAATAAAGATAAATATAGTCACAGATTACATAAATTAGCACGTCTATATTTAGCCACATTCTTTTCATGAATGAGAACACTGACCAATCATTCATCAATTAAGGAATGTCCCCAGGGACTCCGCGCCAAATTTTCTGGCTATATTTTCTGCTGTTGATGGACGAGATGATGATGAAATTATTTAGGCTACAATTTGTTCTATATGACATCATATTTGTTCATTATTATCATCTATATTGTTTATATTATCTTATTACTATTATTCTTTAATTGTCTGAATGAAAATGTTGAGATTAGAATAAAAATAGATATACGTAGTATAAAAGTGTATCCGTAGTGATTTTTGTGACACTTTACTAATTTCACATTTTCAAAAATAAACTTTACTAATTGTAATGCTAGTAGATATTTTATAACTGGTTTGGTTACACGAAGATAAATTTAAAAAAAATGAAAATTATAGGGAATTAGGAAATTTCAATTTGAGAAATTAACATCATTATTGGGTTTTTGATAGTACTCTTTTCCTTGATAGTTAAAATGAAATGTCTAAACACTTTCGTTTATTTAAACAATGATTCATAACATGTACCCTCTACTTCTATTTATAAATTCAATTTAACTGTATGTAATTTCAAATGATATACAACTCTTCAAAATTTAAATTCAATCTCTTCAATTCCCATTATAAATCTTTAACTCTCTGTTATTTGTATTCATCCGTTACTTGTAATTCTTTAAAGGCAGACAGCTCTGTAGTTTCATTTTCTACATGAAGTCAATGTCTTGAACTCAGTCTCTCTGTATCAGAACCAATTCATCCCATTATCATAGATCCATAGCATTATTTTATCCACTCCTTCTGAAGTTCTTAGACAAATATCTTCCTTCTTTCCTAATGGTTGGCTTGCAATCCAAGACAGTAATAAGAATCCAATTCCACTAAATTGCTTCTAGGGAATTTATACACAAAGATTCTCTGACGTGAATGACAGTATCAGTCTTTTTCTCTTTTCTATTTGCTGTCACATTATGTATATTCATTCAATTTCGTCTGTAAAAGAAACGACCGGTTGTAGAGTTTATATACACTTCTATGTCAGTTATTTAGTTATATTTATATGTATAACATGTAGATTTATTTGATTCTAACATGTATTGCTTGGTTAAAAGTATCTATGTTATGAAGCCAAGATACGTTAATTCTCCAAGGACAAATATTTGAACTTTTTTTATAAGAATTGTTCGAATAAAAGTTTCGGTGGGAGGAAATTGGAGCTTTTATTGACCATTCCATTGCTAGATTATCTGCCTTAATGTCAAAACTGTCGATTAGGTCATATATGTATAATTTTCTTGGAAGTTTCCTTATTATTGTATTATTTAGTACATAAAAAATATACTTTGTATTGCCGCACACTGAAATGATTCAGGATTACCTCTTTCTGTTCATAATAATTACGCTACCCTTATTAATGAAATACTGAGAACTCCTCTATAATGAGATCCTGTATAGTGAATGTAGTGTCCTGAGTAAGGAACCACTTTGGTGAACAAATTTTCTTCAGTCTGCCATAAAATGGCTATCAGTTTTCTAAGAACCGATGACTAAAGAAAATTTGTTTCTCAGGACACTACATTCACAATACATGATTTTATTTTAAGGAGTTCTACTTTACCCAAAATGCTCTAATGAAATTGAATAAATGTCTATTAAAAATGAATGTGATGCTCAATTATATTATTGTGCTCTACATTTATTAGTTGTAATTGTATGTTTTAACAATATGATAATGTTAAAAAACAGCCGGAATTACATACGTGTCAATCTATAGCATATAAACTGTTAAATAATTGAAAAGCCACTCCAACTCCATTAAAGTAACACCTTACATCCCAACCACAAGTAACGTATGTCTTCAGCTGAGTCAGGGTATTTTGAAAAGAGAAGCGAATTCAATTATCTCACTCTGATTGAGTGCAAATTCTGCCACATTCGAAGCTCCCAAGTAATCAATTTACTGTCTTCTAAATATAGGAAAGGTGAATTGTGTGGATGTAGGTATCTCTTGTTCTGTACGGTTGCAAACGAATTGTGGTGGCATATGTATTGATGCAAACGGGAGATGCTACCGACCGACCGACTCTTAAATTGGAAGTTTCATGAGATGTTACATCTGTGGAGTATACAAATATCATAGATATCTTTGTTCCAAATTTCAAATCTAATTAATTTTGTTAAGTAATGACCTAAATGAATGGATCTTAAATCACAATTCATTTTTCCTTGTTTTAAAATGATTTGACATTGTTTTAAAACACTTCAAAGCTATATTATCTAGTTTAGAATATATATTTTCATATTCATGGATGCTTTCCATTGGTCTGAGGTTTTAGAATACAATTTATTTTTCTAATGTCCAACCAGTTTTCGATCATTTTATTTACTGTATGATTGTACTAACCCGTTCCAGACATTTTGTAAAAACTAATTCCCCAGCATGCAATATAAATTGAAACAAAGAATGAAATTTAAAAAATTTGTTTATTATTTATGTCAAAAAGCTATTTTTTTGTCAAGCCTCGCTTGCATGTTTACATGTCGTGGATTATATATTGACTAGATTTTTATTATTTTGACAGTGATGGATTTACTTCATCTATGAACAACTTTTGTATATCTATTTATATCTATCTTCAAATTCAGAAATATTAATAGTTTATTTCTGTATTTATGAGCATTGTCACTGTTGTAAGTGATTTTTTTATGTTGCCTTTCCCTTTCTGACTACTTTTACGATATCCCTTGTATTTAATTCTATTTTGAAGTCCGCGGGAATTGGCCTTTTGTTTCAAAGCAGACGATATCGAAGATCTTGACGGAGTAAGAGTCTATATCTTCAAAAATCTTTGCAGATCTTGGATTATCTATCGGGTTCTTTTCATTAATCATCGAAAATTTATAATCTTCAAAGAATATGCTGATCTCTAGCCACATTAGAAGTTGATTATCATCGATGATTTTAATCAACTTTTCTTGTTTTATAATCTTTGTTAATAATACCGAATTACAATATTTGATGATCATCACTAATTATTGTCAACATACGCTGACCCGCTCTCGATCCAGTAATAATCTGCTCTCAGCAAAATAAATCTGATGATAACATGATAATTATCTCTCTGGGAACACCTCTACTAAAGTAAATAATTCATATATTATTATCAATTAATTACCATAGTTAACTTGTATTGATTGAACACATATTCACTGCAGTCAATTAGTACTGGCGTGCTGTTGTCAATAGATTTTTGTTCAAGTAGTTATGTCGCCTATTGATGTAGATAACTTCTGTTCTTGTATATTCAAAGGAAGTTATTTAGTTTGCTCACTTTCTTGTTCCGAGGGTAACTATGATAAAAACTCAATTTATGTAGGATCTGCAGTAAAATAAAAATATACCTGACACCTTTATTTAGCTTCTGATATCTTTATAAAACAGTTCTTTAACTTTTGATTATAATGATGGAAAACAGGTAAATCGTATAAATAAATCTTTTCATTCATAAATCATATGAATTTTTTTATATTATTGATGAAATTAAATACGAACTGCGCTTCATAATTGTGCTAAATTTGTTTATCAGTAGATTATATAAATCACAGAAGATTACGGTCAATAATTATATTCATTCTTTCGGACATTATCGTAAAAAATATCCGAGAAAAAGCAATATACAATAAAAAAATTTCAGCTTATGATAAAATACAATCGGACAGCAGTGTATTCATTTAACCTCGTAAACAAATGATTATTTAATCATAAGCTTATATTCACCGAACAGAAAACCGATAATAGAGATTATAATTTTCAAATCGCTAAATTGCCAATGTATTTATTGTCTTTAATAAACATTATTTACCAGTGATAAGGTATAATCTACTACCAAAACTCCACCTCTTACTTCCGCATTTAATTGTGCATCCCTAATGACAGTTCTATGGCACTAATCGTCAATTACCCGATAAGGAAACTGACAAAAAGTCTTTGTTTGTAGCCCGTACGTAAGCCCTTAGTTTCTTGAACTCATTCCAAATGACCTTAGTGAGCAAAGTCCTCTAGTCCATTAAAGGAGGATTTAGATTGCAGCTCCATTGAGCCTACGGAATAACTGTCTTGAGCCTCACACCAGACCAACACTGAAAACATTTGTAATGAACGCGTTATTATCACCAGAATATCATACAGTTGAGATTCTCTCATACCATTTTTTGTAATTAATTTTACTAGTATAGTATAACTTCTGTATAGTGAATGTAGATTCCTGAGTAAAAGAACTACCCCGTACAGTGAACAAATTTTCTTTAGTCTTATAAAATTGCATTTAGTTATAGAAAACTGATGGCGATTTATGGCCATTTTTAAAAATCAATATTAAATGGTTGAAACTTGTTTAAATTGATTTCCCTCGAACTTTTTTTTTTACATATCATACTGAGAAAATTTTAAAATTGATACTTATCTCTAAAAAACACTGACAATGATCGTAATTTTTCCTTGTTGTGAACTATCATTCAGATTTTTTATCAAAATATATGCAATTTTGAATCCTTTGAATTGAATGTTATTTTAATACAGTCTTTAAAAGCGACCTTAGATTTTATATTCAGGGTTTCATTAACTTAAGTATTGTT
The DNA here is from genome assembly GCA_947561585.1 of Caprella mutica. Classification (NCBI taxonomy): domain Eukaryota; kingdom Metazoa; phylum Arthropoda; class Malacostraca; order Amphipoda; family Caprellidae; genus Caprella; species Caprella mutica. The sequence goes on along the minus strand of CANNZV010005075.1, from coordinate 52,191 downwards.
AGTAATTAGTTTATTCTGTTTCAGTAGATTTTTATAATTGAATTATTAAAAAAGGAAAGAAATGAATTTAACTGATGTTGATCTTGGACTTGAAAGAAAAATTTCAGTGATAACTTGTAATTTCATATCGATTAATTGCTAAATTTTTGTTTAATATTATTATGAACAAATACCTGCAATATTTATTGCAAATTTGATTTTTATAAATTTTATATCTATTCTTTTCAAAACAATTATAGATTATTGTTTAACAAGTATATTTATATATATTATAAACCTTATACTTTAGCGTAAAATGTTTTTTTCGGGCAATTTCGAATGTTCCATCACATTTAATAACAGGAGATACGAATTTATTTAATGTATACACAGTTTGAGTTCATGCAAAGCTATATTATTTTTTACCAAAGAAAAATTATTCATTATAAAAGCCTTATGAACAAGAATATTCAGATAAAATATTCGTTTAATATTTTCTGTTTCATTTATGCATTAATAAAATATGAAACTACGGGAAATATTACTCATTTCAAAATTCATTTCATTGTTTTTCTCCTTTATTAACATACAGTTCCTTTCATTTAATACAACCTAATAGTTCACCAACAGTCTCTGTGTATATATTCATATAAATCTCTGCTGCAATAAGATAAACAAACTCTGTGTAGTATGTGTAAAGGCAAATATTTGTCTGTAGGGAGACTTCGAGAGTAGGATTAAAGAAAAATAAATGGCAAGGGTTCTCTCATAGAGCTTATATACTATTTTCTGTATTAATAGCAAATGTTGGGGAAAATGCACAATACTAAATCTATTTATTTACATGCTCTACAAGTTTAATTTTTATGCGAATGGGTGGAGAACCTAATTATGAAATTATATACAAGAAGATATCTCTAAGAACTCTTTAACAGCTTCAGCCAACTGGGATTATATTTCTGATATCAAAGTTAGTGAAGATTTGTACTTTTGATTATTATATCTAAGTAAAGCTGTTCATAAATTTCTTAATATTTGTTTTCATACCCATAGAAAAATTCACGGTAGGGCCATAGAATATCATGAGGGATCCCCTCAAATTCTTATACATGGTCCCGCCAAAACTTTTCTTATACATTTTCCCGCCAAAACTTTCTTATTCATGTTCCCGCCAAAACTTTTCTTATACATGGTACCGCCAAAACTTTTTATAATACATACATGGTCCCACCATAACTTTTCTTATACATACATGTTCCTACCATAATTTTTCTTATACATACATGTTCCCACCATAACTTTTCTTATACATACATGTTCCTACCATAACTTTTCTTATCATCATACATGTTCCAACCATAACTTTCTCCCAAGTTTTTTTTTCACATATTCCTACTCTAAGTAGATACAAATAGTATAATTAATCAGAGCATGATTAACAAGCCTGCATGTTATTTTCTATTCGTCCAGATGCTCCTCTGTTTTCTTTTAATTCACTCTCTGTATGTAATCTAAGATTAATCAAGTCGGAGAGAGAGTTTGTTGATAGGTTTCTTTGTCGTTAATGGATCGATTGATGCGTACTATCGCTATTGATAGGAAAAACACTGCCTTTTCTTCTACTATTTCGCAAAAACTAATTCCATTTATTTACACTTAATTAATCAACAGAGTATGTTTAGATCACTAACTGGCTTAATTACGAGAAAGAACCAAATAAATAGTAATACATAAATACAGGATTTGCATCTTTTGGGTGCCAAAATGTTGAATTTTTTTTGTGTTTTTAATTATTTACTATCGGAATTACAATTTGTATGCAAAATTTTAAATTATTGAATAGGTAGATTGCTAAATTCTTTCAATTGTTTATATTTCATCGTGTAAGAGCTGGCTTATTGACATGTTCTATTATTTAGATTAATTATTATTTAGATTAATTGGGGCCTCATTTAATGTATTGTAATTCAGTAGATGCCCCATCTAAAGTTTACTAAAATCGAGTGGCAATTGATATGTCTTTTGACTAAATGTTCGTCTGAATTATTCTCACTATTTTTTATCTTTGATTTATTTCAGACGTAAAAAAGAAAATTTGTATTTTAATGGCACAGTAAATTTCTTCACTAAATAGATTCAATTGAATTCTTTAAACTTATGCATTTAACTACAAAATTATATCACAGTCCAGTATATTAAAAGTATGTTATTTATATTCATGCTTTCATTAAAGGAGGGGTGCGTCTAATTTTCACATCAAATATTTTAACATAATATGATATATAAATATTGGTTAGTAACGGATATGAAATGTTTCATCTCAAATCACTGTATTTTCAGAGAAAATAGAGTTTTTATTAGTTAACATAAGCTTATGCTATCATAATATTATCATAGATGGCGTTGTTTACATTATTTCAAGAACGTTCAAGAACAATCTTCATGAACGTTTATAAAATGTCTGTTTATCTTCGGAAATAAGCTATAAATATTTGAATTTGTGATTGTGAATAAACTAATAAATAAAGTATTTCTAGACTTATAATTTTTTAATAATAATACTCGCAGGTATACAAAAGTTTTTTGCACACCGTTTGTGATAAGATGGCATCAATGACTTGGACAAAGCTTGAGCTATTTGTAACTAGATGGCGCTTTTTCAAAATAAATCATTTTTTCTTTTCTTTTAATACTTGTTATTTAGATGAACAGAGTATATTATCATACATAATTAAGTGTGATGATTCCATTAAAACACTTATATTACCAAATATTTGATTTTACCCGCCCCCTTTAAGTCTTTAATCCCCAATTAACCAATAATTGATTGAAATAAAATATAGATAAATTGAAGATTGCCGATATTTCATATTGATTATAAAATGTTATTACGACCGTTTTGTAATTCTGTGTACATTTTCTAGTTGTAATTTAAATATGGTGTCTGTTTGATAGAATTGGGTCACAGTGGGTGTTTAGTTCAATCATTTTATCAATTTATTTTAAGTGATGAAGGAGATATTTTATGAATTCATTGGTGAAAGTGGTGTAGGAGAATATGTAATTTATTTTACCAAATTCTTTGGGTTCAAAAATACCCGTTTTTTCCTTATGTTTGTATCTATTTTAAAAATATTATCGCATTTGAAATGGTATGTATAATACATGTGTAACATTTACTTTAAGCACTTATAGTTGTCATGAATTTACAAAAGAGCTTGTTTGAAAACTGTAGTTCTTTTCAATAAAACTGCATCCTTTAATCCTATCCTTGCATATTTGAACTGTTAAGAACATTAGATACATACACATAGAGGAATTTTTCAAGAATCTTTTAAATATTCTTGGTAACATCAGTAATCTTAATTTTAATTTGATACTAGTCTTCTATCAAATCTTTCATTCTGGTATAATTCCATTGCTCACAAAAAACTTAACTCAAACTCAATTCGTATCTATGACTTTCATGTTGTGTAACAGTTACCACTCCACCCAATCCCCTCCCAACTCACATACACACACACACTTGGACAAAAATCCAGCCAATGATAATTCAGTGAAGGGCCAATTGGACACAATAGCGTATGCTGCGCCATACTCCACCATAAGTAATCGAAAGGGATCCCTGGCCTCTGTTTCCAATTTATGGGACAACTAATATTATGAGCGATAACAAGTAGAACAAACATCTGCAAAGAAAAGCAATAAAGAGCAGTGCCAATAAGTACGTGATATATTTTCCCTTGGTTATTCTCTAGCAATTGCTGCTATTTTTTAGCATGCAGACTAGCAATAGTGAGAAAATGCATTGGTTGTGCAGTGTGATCTGTATTTGTAATCGCTTGCATGTTATTTCATTCTCAATGGTGCACATGAAAAATATTCTAAATTTATTTTTTCGAATCAATAATTCATTTATATGCAAATGCTAGTGATTTTTTTTTTCTAAACCACGTGAACTATTTATGAAAATTAACATATATAGACTATTGGTAAATTGATGTTTTATTATTTCGAGTGTTTTATTATCGTATCGGGTAAAGAATCTATCTACCATTCGATTACACTTACTGACGCTAAATTTTTTGAGTAGAGGATTTCTCTTACGAAAAGCAATAGACTCTCAATTATAATTGGATATACTATTTACCTCATTTCTTCTCAATACATCTAAGTAGATGTCATGAATATTTTTGGATTTTCTTAACGAGTACAGACTGTGAAGGAATTAAATATTCAATTATTTAAACACAGAATTACCCGCATATAATTTTTCGATGCTGCAATTTGCCAATAGCTTTTGACATACGTCAAAATATGCATATTAATCATAAATTCTCCTCTGCCTGAAGCACTTCCGAATGGTTTTACAAAAATCCTCTTCTATATTTTATCCAACACCCAAGAAGTCATCCATGTCTGCCTTTAACTCTAATCTAAACATTCACTCCGTATTTTCCTCTAAGAATCGAGAGTTCTGTAATTGCTCTCAAGAATATTCAATTATATCACTTATGATTCCCCTGAAGCTAATATTTTCTCACCAGAAGTTATAATTGGCATGCAGCCTTCAAGGCATTGCATTATAATGTTCAATTCTCTCTTTGATTACCTTGATTTACCGGAGGCCTCACCAGTCAGGTATGTTCTGATTGGGAATCCATTCTTGGGGGATTTTAGTATATATTAATTAGTTGGGGAAGTTGACCCTTGCTCTCCTGGGACATATTTTTTGATGATTTCTTTTATTAGAAAGTATCTTTTTAGAGTCACAATAACACATTGTATTTAAAAACTATAAAAAAAAATATTTACACAGGCCGAAATAGAACATTTCCGTCCTGTTCCATGCTTAACATGTTAAAAGAGCATATAATTACACGGCTACTGTAGATGCCGTCAGGAAGGAAAAATTTAATTAATTAATACGATTGGTTCTACTAAAAAATAAATAACAAAACATATATTAACCATGTAGCGTGCAAATATCACTTGATTGATGCATCATTATTTTTAATTCATTACTTTTCTCACATGTTAGCAGACATATTGATAAATATTATATAATAATTGAACAGTAAATGTTGTGTCCTTGGAAACGTACTCTATTGTATTTAAAACATAAAAGGATTTCATCTACTTTAGGGATACCAAAAAGCATTGAAATCAAGTGAACAGTGTTAGTATATTATAATTTAAATATTTAATCATTTGATCTACCTATATTTATAATCTGATAGAAATTAATAATTAACAATAATATTTTTTAATGATAATTTTAATATTAAATCATTTGATCTTCTTACATATATATAACTTTTGAATTAATTCGATAGAAATATCAGAGTGGAAATGATAGGAGTGTCTTTTTATCACTTCAAATGAGTAGGATCTTCAGAAGAATATATTGCTGCTAATTTTTCTCTACTAAATATAATGAGAAATAAAGGTTTTAGATTGGAGTTACTTGTTACATTATGATTAGGGTTGTGACAATATGCGTTTAAAATCATAGATCCTGAAAATATTATAGACGGAAGGAATTATTAAAGAGTATTGAATCGTTCTAAACCAGCGGTTTATAGTATTCGATACCATTCTATTTCATTTTTTCTATGATATTCATAATATCTATGATTTTAAACGCATATTGTCACAACCCTAATTATGATCAATGGATTGGTATTCTTTATCACTATATTTTAATTTTATTTGTGATCATTCTATCTGAATTCTATATTTTGTGAAGTCCAGCAATACACATTCAAAGGATTACGAACTATAGTAATTTGGATCATGGATTTTCTTCACAATTTTTCACCATTTAAGCTTACATTTATTGATACTTCTTACAGTTTTGAAGGTCTATTCCAGATAAAAAATTGTAGTTGTGCTTACTAAATCAAAATTTACTTTAAAGGACTACTTAATCTTCATTAGACTCACAATAAATGTAATTTTTATTTGGCAAATTCTTAAAATTAATTAACTTATATACCTCTTCATTTCCCTACCTCCTTCCATCAGTGAATTTACTGGTTTTCATTTTTTCCATACTATTCATGTGCTCAGCATTCACAGAGTAGCTTTTTTCCATCCACAAGCTCATCTTGTATAAGGGTGGTATAGAACTTGACTTGAAGTTACTTACTTTTCCTACTTTTCCATCTAAGTCCCTTGTATTCATGTCCATTTGACAAGTAATCAAAAATACACCAACATAATTTTGATTAATTCTCTACAGATATTTTTCTAGTTCATTTATATGTATTAAAAAATCAACTGAGAGAAACTCCTAAACGATCAAACTTGTGACATTATTGGACGATTGCGTTCATTCGTTCTTTTCCAATGAGGAATAATATTCCATTCTTTATGTATGAACAGAAAGCATTAAATGTCCAGACTTTTTCCATTAGGTGATAGTATTTAGAAATGATTTAAAATGTCCAGGAAAAGTTATTCATGATAGTTGCTTGACATTAGCTTTGGTCTTTGAGGAATAATTATTATTGGAATGTTTAAAAGTTTGTGATTTATATTACGACGTTTCTGTTGTAAAATAACGATTAATTTCATTTATTTGTTTAGCTATGAGGTGATAAATGATTCTTCGAAAACCTAAATAGTGTTTTGGATGATTAAATTTGCGTCAATTCTACCAGAGGCGAACACATAGTTTTGGTTAGTGGGAGGAGCTTTACCCTTATAAAATATCGGCTAGATATATTTTACCCTTATAAAATGGAGGATATAGTAGAGTTCAATACTCGGTAAAAAGACTTCCACCCTTCAGAATATATATTATTATTCTTAATAAGTAAAAGACGAAAAAAGGTCTGAAAGTGAATTAAGATAACACTTCAAATATTAACATTCCAGTATAAGAGCTAATCCACACCATAGCTCCAGTCACGCTCCGCTCTCGCTCCAGTCACGGTCCGATCTCATCATTGTGCATTCACATGTTCGGTCCGGTCACGGTCCGATCTCGCTCTCGTCCCTTCCGTATCATCAGATTTTCCATGCAGTGATTATCATTGCACTTAATTGATGAACAGGATGAGAGAAAACAAAACAAAAAAAAGATTCTGAGTTCATCCTATGCTAAAAGATAGGAAAAGTGAAGGATATCTACTCGTTGTATCTTCATCTAATAGATGACAAAACTAAATTTTTCAGTTATTTTCGAATGACTATTGAAACTTTTGAAAAAATGTGTCTAAAATTGAAAATGATTTGAAAAAAGGAAAATACCACAATGAAAAAAACAATCACTCCTAGAGAAAGACAGGTTGTATAATGTATATCCAAGCCTCTAAGGAAAGAAATATGTATAATATTCGAGAAAAAACACTGAAATAATAAAACTGGACCGTGACTGGAGCGCTGTGGTAGTTCACACCGGCAACGCTCCGCTCACGTTCCGATCACGGTCCAGTCAAAATATCTTCTGATTGGATCGTGACCAGAGCGTGAGCTTTACGTGAAATGCATTAAAGAATATTGGACCGGACCGTGACTGGAGCGTGAGCGGAGCGATGGTGTGAATCAGCCCGAAAAATTTTCAGCTTACAAAGTATGATATTACCTAGAACAGAAAAAATCTAAAATAGTTTAATTAAAAATATATGGAAATTTTAAAAATTACATGTTCATATTTTATCAGCTGCTAAACACCAAAATAATTAATTAGATGAACTTAGGCCCCTTTCACACGAGTAGTTTTCTCATACCGCTGTAAAACAAAAGCGGCATGATGAAAACACCCTAGCTTTCACACACGGCGTTTATTTCTAGCCAGATCCTGGCCTGTGGTAGATAATTTTAATTATCTAGCGACTGTTGGCAAGTTATATAACATGGAAAGTGCGTGACGTTTTATTCATTCTTACTACATTTCACTATTGCATTATTTCTAATGTTATCATTTAGGTATTTTATGTGATATCATCTTATGTAAAAATTATATTTTTATGGAGGTAAATAATCATACTAACCTATTGTTTCAAAATATTCCAATATAACTCCATACAAGTCATTTTTATATATTTTGGACATGTTCAGAAAATGGACCGGACCCACTATTGTTTTGTTTTTGACGCCAAAAATGAAACATTCCATTGCAGAAAATGGGAAGAAATATGGAAGTCTGTTGAATATTAATTACTCAGAAAAAACTATTCATTAATCTTATAGAACTATTTCAATCAATATATATTTTTTTAGATATAAGCTAGGTAGATTCTTTTACCAGATAACAAATATTCAAATTTGTATATAAATGAGAGAGATAAATCTACCTAACATAATAATAAAGTGAGTGATATATTCAAATTATAAAATATCCATTTAAATTAATCATTCACTTGATTATATCTATCTCTTACTAGACTTCTCAAATCCGCGTAAAATTGGAAAATGTACACCATTGGTCTGTGCTAATCTAGTTAGCGGCATGATGTTTCCTGCCTAGTGTGAAAGACTACATTGAACACAATGGTAAGCCAAAACATCGGCATGAAGTTTATACCGAGTTTTTAGAAATCACACGCTGGACATCAGGTATAAAATTTATACCATGCTTCAAAAATGCCACGTGTGAATAGAAGTATGTGTCCGCTAAAATTTACTGTTTTCTTCATGCAGCTTTTGTTTTACAGCGGAATGAGAAAACTACTCGTGTGAAAGCGGCCTTAGGGGCCGGTCACACGAGCGTTTTTACATGCGTTTTTACAGCGATTTTGACTCTGATGAAATAATTGTTAAACCCATTTCATATGTATCCAAGATACGCGGCGCTTTTGGAGCGTTCAAAATTACGGCGATACACTGAACAGGAAATTGCAAAAAAAATCGGATTAAATTTTTCCTTCAATGCTTTCCATTTTTTTAAATATATCTGACCAATTTCTTTATTATGTATTCAATGAATTTAAGTTGATGGTCATGCAACTAAATTAGAGAATATTTTATATTTTGAATTACTAGAATACAATAGACTTCAAATGGTGTTTGGGACATTATTTCAGAAGAGCCACCTAACGGTTTTAATTTGGATTATGGATTGTCGCTTTTTGACATCAGCAATATGACCTTTAATTGGTTCCGAACCGAACGTTAAATCCTTAATACGTCATACGACCCAAGAATATTTTATAAATTATAAAGTTAAATTGTACCGTAGATGATTAAGAAGGATTTAACCATCTCTTACTCTTCATAATCTTTTTTCCCTACTATTATCTTTTTCCTAGATTACTATCTATTTTAACAACCCTATAAAAAAATTGTAGAAGTTGCTCGAGTATAATTACATACTTTTGTATCTATTCGGGCTCACTGTGATATAAAAGCGAAATGTTTTAAGCTTCCTCCTCTGCAAACAAAGCAAGTCGTTCCATAAGAAATATATTCCACTGACGATTTCTCTATGATAGTTGTTTGCATAGCATTAGCTTTTGTACCCCTCTGAATTCCTCACAGATACTCCTGGAGAAAATGTTTATCTCTTTCGCAATAACAAATTCTGATGTCTGAGATATCTCTTTAGGGGTTAGGGAGATTATCCCCACGGTAAACCCCCGCTTATGTCACCATCCAACTTTATCTGTAAATAATTATTACCATGTTCGATGATAATATTATTACTATTGAATAGCACTTTGTATAGCTAATTAAAATTCAGATCCAAACACAACCATCACATACGAGATTTATCATATAGGTTATCGATTTTTAATTTCAGCTAATAAGTTGTTTATTCAGACGAATGAAATAAGACCTATCATATTAAATATTAATTAAGAATAAACTATTTTCTGGAGAATGAACGATGATATGGTAAATGTACTACATCGAAATGATTATAGTTTGACGAGTTCGGAAACATATAGCGAAAGAGCTACGTATTATATTTACTTCATTTTGATATTGGTAAAACGGAGAAAAACTATTTGAAATATATTGATTCATTCAGATAAAAGCTCAAAATGAATAGATTGACATTTCAAATGGCAATTAATAAGTCATACAATTCATACATATTTCATGAATTATAAAGTTTAATTGTACCGTACAATTCAAATTGCTTTTCGAATCGTTCATTTTGAAAACTTTTTGAAGTTTGACCTTGTATTTGTTATTTTTTTCATACATATATTCATTTTTTCTACTCTTCATTCCTTCTTGCCATATAATATGGGTAAGCAGACTGACTGTGCAGGTCTCTTATCCATGGGTAAGCAGACTGACTGTGTAGGTCTCTTATCCATGGGTAAGCAGAATGATTGTGTAGGTCTCTTATCCATTGGTAAGTAGACTGACTGTGCAGGTCTCTTATCCATGGGTAAGCAGACTGATTGTGTAGGTCTCTTATCCATGGGTAAGCAGACTGACTGTGCAGGTCTCTTATCCATGGGTAAGCAGACTGACTGTGTAGGTCTCTTATCCATGGGTAAGCAGACTGACTGTGCAGGTCTCTTATCCATGGGTAAGCAGACTGACTGTGTAGGTCTCTTATCCATAGGTAAGCAGACTGACTGTGTAGGTCTCTTATCCATGGGTAAGCAGAATGATTGTGTAGGTCTCTTATCCATGGGTAAGCAGACTGAATGTAAAGGTCTCTCATCCATGAGTAAGCAGACTGGCTGTGTAGGTCTCTTATCCATGAGTAAGCAGACTGGCTGTGTAGGTCTCTTATCCATGGGTAAGCAGAATGATTGTGTAGGTCTCTTATCCATGGGTAAGCAGACTGATTGTGTAGGTCTCTTATCCACGGGTAAGCAGTCTGACTGTGTAGGTCTTTTATCCATGGGTAAGCAGACTGATTGTGTAGGTCTCTTATCCATGGATAAGCAGACTGATTGTGTAGGTCTCTTATCCATGGGTAAGCAGACTGATTGTGTAGGTCTCTTATCCACGGGTAAGCAGACTGACTGTGTAGGTCTCTTATCCATGGTAAGCAGAATGATTGTGTAGGTCTCTTATCCATGGGTAAGCAGACTGATTGTGTAGGTCTCTTATCCATGGGTAAGCAGACTGAATGTAAAGGGCTCTCATCCATGAGTTTAAGCAGACTGACTGTGTAGGTCTATTATCCATGAGTAAGCAGACTGGCTGTGTAGGTCTCTTTTCCATGGTTAAGCAGACTGGTTGTGTAGGTCTCTTATCCATGGGTAAGCAGACTGACTGTGTAGGTCTCTTTTCCATGGTTAAGCAGACTGATTGTGTAGGTCTCTTATCCATGGGTAAGCAGACTGACTGTGTAGGTTTCTTATCCATGGGTAAGCAGACTGGCTGTGTAGGTCTCTTATCCATTGGTAAGCATGGCTGACTGTGTAGGTTTCTTAGCCATGAATGCTTTGCTTCCATTCATACGCTGCGTCAATACTGTTACCTGCGGCAGCTGGTACGTAATTCCCCTTTTCTACGAGGCCGTTAACGCTTAATGTCTCTTTGGATCATCTCGTAGTGGATACGGAAAACTTTTAAAAACCTAAAATACTGTTTATTATGAGACCTATGTAGGGACTTTTATACTGTCTGTATTAATACTTTTAGTATTTATTTTTTCTAAAGAAACTAATAATGATAATTATTCCTATATATAAACACAATAAAAAGTGGCAGTGATGAAAAATTGTCTCACAATATTACATCAATCTTTACATAGCACTAAATTTGTGTTAAAAAAATAGCAAAACATTATTGGCTCGCATGTCACCTTCTTATAGGAAAATCCAATATCAGGAAATTTAATATTCGATTAAATATCTGCTTTTTAATGATTTCACTGAAAAAGATTTTTCAATCAAATAATTTTTCAAACTTCAATTTTTCCCTTTTAACAATTTTCAAACTGTATATTATTGATTATTACAGTTCTTTGAAGTGACTTCAGATTTATTTTTATCAACCTCGTTTAAACAAATTCATGGCAATTTCTTTACCAATTTTTGTGTTTTCAAGCACCAATTTTATAGATTTTCCAAAACAATATCCAGTTATACAGAGCATCAATTATTCCGCCGGATCAAACTTCAAGTGTTAACTATTTTTAAACCAAATACGATTGTAAAGATATATCTATATTTCACATTCATTGTACAGTCTTAAAAAGTGTATCCGGTATTATTATTTTTTACCGAATTCTAATTTCATATTTCCAAAAACAAATTTTTTTATATATTAATTGTATTATGCTTGTAGATATTTGAACACTGGTATGGGTACACAATGACAGATGTGTAAAATTTGAAAATAATAAGGAACTAAAAAACTGTGAATTGAGAAATTAGCATCATACGGAGTCTTTTTTCTCTGATATAGTACATCTACAGTATTGTTCAAATTTGTAGCTTACATAGACTGAAATTTTAAAATAAATCAATTATGAGGGATTAGATATATCTGTAACCCTTTACCGTTCAGCAATGGAGTCTTTCCAATTCGGTTTCATTGACTAGAAAGATTGGTAAAAAATTTAAAGTATGTTATAGTCAAAAATACTGACTACATTTCTTACAATTCAACAATAAAATGATGTCGATATCTGAATTTTACCACCAAAATTAATGTTTTAGTCTAAAAAGTGCAATTTAGGAGACACAAACTATATATCATTCCAGAGCTGTATGATCTGGAATGTCGGAAGCTTAAATGACCCAATTTCAATTACATACTGGACATTACAAGCTATAGGGACCTCGGTCTCATACGGTTGAAGTGAAAATAAGAGGACGAATGAAATTAATTATTCCTCTACTAATATTTCTCTCTTAGATGCATCTGAATAAAAACCCTTTTCCCGTTTACACTCTAAGGCTCCCTTCACACTTGCGTTTCTCAACACCGCCTTTAAAAAAATGTTCATGGCAAAAAGTTTATCTGCAATTGATTTTAACAGAGCCCTTCACACGCGTTTTTTTTCACCAGCATTTTATTCAACGCAAGTGTGAAGGGCTCCGTTAAAATCAACTGTAGCTAAACTTTTTGACATTAGCATTTTTTTAAAGGCGGCGTTGAGAAACGCAAGTGTTAAGGGGGCCTAAGTTCCTCATACCCAATTTCCACCTCTTCGATCAAGGTATCATAGTCTGTAGCGTCTAAATTATAACTCCTTATAATTTTCCTCCGCTCTATTTTTCAGCCGCTATCTTATTGTATTTAGAGTTAAGGCGAACCCATTTCTCAGACTAAATTCTGAGGTTTTATTATCCATGCTAAGCCTGACGTATGCATCTTCATAATTTGAAATCATCTCCGCAGTCTTTAGGTCCGAAATCTTGATTTCTTCACCGCTTTCATATCTCGTTCTCGTCGGGCTGCTATAAATTCTAATTTATAAATGTTTGATATAGCCATAGAGTACATTTAAAATTTTAATATTAAAGAAGTATCACATATTGTATGGTTTATTTCGATTTATTGAGGTAGCTGATTTTTATACATTTATGTTTATTATAATTGGACTAAATATAATTAATTAATTAATATTTGTAATCCTTTCTTTCTTTCCATTTAAACTATTACGAAGCAAACTCAAGACTGTACAACATTGACAGACATTTCCCCCTCCCTAAAATAATATTCCGACTACCAGGAAACTCTCTGTAAGAAGTTTACAATCTGCAATTCCATACAACAATAGAGGACATAATGCAAATGATTTATTCCATCGGCCAATTTCAGATGTCTTCCCGTTCGACAGGCGAGGATGACGAGACGAAATTTCGAACAAAAACTTTAGCTCATAGAGAGACAAAATTTTGATCGAATACGATGGTGATTTCAAAACTTTCGAATCCATCTTGTTATATGATTTAAAAATACTTGATTTAGTTTGATGAATTTATTTCAAGCGTATGAGATGTTTTATTAATTTTGATATATTTTCTGCACGAATATTGGGAAACTTGAGCGATGTTTTGCTTGTAAAATCTGGAAAGAATTTTAATTGGAGTGGGAGATCAAAATTGTGTTTTAGTTTTGGATCTCTTGTATTACAATTTTGTATATAAATTTGAGATATATACACGAAACAGTTTTATACATGCAATAAGAAGTAAAAGTAATAATAATTATGATTGAAACCTGTATTATAATGCACAAAAGATATTTATTTTCAACCTTTACGATAGACTATCATATGCATTCCAATTTTTAATTATAAGAAGTTCATATAATTGTAATTTAATGAAATATTGTATTATGAAACATAACTGTTTCCGCATGATGTAATATCAGAGAATTTTTTATTTCATTATATATAATCAGAGAAAAGGATTTATTTACATTATGCGTCAATTGTAAATTTTTTCCAAATTATATATTATCGAAGAAATAAGTTTCTACATGATGTAAAATTGGTGATAATTTAGCAAATTACAATTTTTTAATTCCATATTATTTTCAATTTTACAAATTTATAGTTTTTGTACAAAGACAAATTTTAAATCTATAAAAGTTTAACAATTGATTTCTATGGGAAAAAGAAATTGGTAAACTGCGTAAAAATCACTACACATACACTTTCTTTGACTATTCATATATAGTCTTAGTTTTACCTCCATAATTTTCATTGATAAATCCATATTCTCAAACCATACATAACCAACTATAGATCGAAATGAAGACCTTAATTTGAATTAGTATACAAATTGTTTATTAATGATTCTCATGGATGTCTGCCAGACCGGTGACATAAGTCACACTTACTAGATGGGATCTTAACGAGCTGTATAGACTTACAAATGGCTTGCATACATCGCCCATTGCAAATATGGAACATGGGAGGAATGGTGGTATTGAATACTAATATTCTACGGGATTGCAACGCCTAATTTGGTGGGAGAATATATACAATATTGTGCTACCAGAGAAAAGAGTCACNAAAAGTAACTGTGATGATGTACTATCAGAGAAAAAAGTCACTGTGATGATGTACTATCAGAGAAAAGAGTCACTGTGATGATGTACTATCAGAGAAAAGAGTCATTGTGATGATGTACTATCAGAGAAAAGAGTCACTGTGATGATGTACTATCAGAGAAAAGAGTCACTGTGATGATGTACTATCAGAGAAAAGAGTCATTGTGATGATGTACTATCTGAGAAAAGAGTCACTGTGATGATGTACTATCAGAGAAAAGAGTCACTGTGATGATGTACTGTCAGAGAAAAGAGTCACTGTGATGATGTACTATCAGAGAAAAGAGTCACTGTGATGATGTACTATCAGAGAAAAGAGTCACTGTGATGATGTACTATCAGAGAAAAGAGTCACTGTGATGATGTACTATCAGAGAAAAGAGTCACTGTGATGATGTACTATCAGTAAAAAGAGTCACTGTGATGATGTACTATCAGAGAAAAGAGTCACTGTGATGATGTACTATCAGAGAAAAGAGTCACTGTGATGATGTACTATCTGAGAAAAAAGTCACTGTGATGATGTACTATCAGAGAAAAGAGTCACTGTGATGTTGTACTATCAGAGAAAAGAGTCTCTGTGATGATCTACTATCAGAGAAAAGAGTCACTGTGATGATGTACTATCAGTAAAAAGAGTCACTGTGATGATGTACTATCAGTAAAAAGAGTCACTGTGATGATGTACTATCAGTAAAAAGAGTCACTTTGATGATGTACTATCAGAGAAAAGAGTCACTGTGATGATGTACTATCAGAGAAAAGAGTCACTGTGATGATGTACTATCAGAGAAAAAAGTCACTGTGATGATGTTCTATCAGAGAAAAGAGTCACTGTGATGATGTACTATCAGAGAAAAGAGTCACTGTGATGATGTACTATCAGAAAAAAGAGTCACTGTGATGATGTACTATCAGAGAAAAGAGTCAGTCACTGTGGTGATGTACTACAAGAAAACAATTGTTTTGATGATGTACCATGAAACAAAATGTCAAATTTTGTTTCAAATTTTAAAATTAATTTCAGCTAAAGTAAACCATTCTGCTCTATTACATTTAACTGATTGTTTTTATTTATTGCTGTATAATGTATAAGTATATGTAACACATTATAGATCAATTAAAAGTATCTTGAGACCAAGTGCATGTACTCAGTACAGGTATTATTGATATCAATTGAGGATTATAATCGATTATATAAATTAATTATCTACGAACTTCTAAGAAAGTCCTATCTTAATTAATCATAAACCTAAATCACTTATAGTCTATAATCTTTCGTCAGACATACCCAACTAAAATTTAGATAATAATATGCAAAATTATAATATTTTACCATATAATAGGATAAATATTTCACCCTAATTGACTAAAAACAGATGTTCTACAGCTATCACGTTTTTTCGTCTAGGTGGTCTTACATTTTTTTAATTAGGCTTCCTTTAAATAATTAAAAAACTTACATTGTGTAGTAAATTGCATTTCTATTATATTAGACATTCAATAAGTTTTGAGATTTCTAAAAAGATTAAAGGGAGAAATAATATAGTTAAAATAAATGCAATTTTTTCTCTTTCCAAACCTAATTATTTATGTTCTTATATTTTCAATATATATTAACAGGTGTTTCTTAATAAGAATGAATATTGAGAATTTAGATGATTCTTATTAAATAAAATTACTAATACGATTGATAATTACTTATTATAATATATTCATTTCCTTTTGCGTCTTCACGCGTCAATATTACAATATTACTTGCGTGCTTCTTTTATTATCTCTAATTCTTATTGTTTATCTGGTCAGTAATAAAGTAAGACTTTTTTACAGGCAGCAGAGGTATTGGGGATATCTTTTCTGGTGAGTACCTAAGAATAAATTAAAAAGCTAATTTATTTAATCATATCTTATATATAGTCATTGTATTAATTCTAATTAGAAGAAGTTATTAGTTTTTGGAATATCGGTTACAATTTCATTCTATCTATCTCTTTCAATTCTATATAATGTTTTATATCATCAAGAATTCCGAAAAAATGATTTAAAATCATTTTTTGGCTAATTATATCAAAGATAGCACTCAAATATTTAATGTACATATAGCTAAACGTTGTTCGGTTCTATCGAATAAAGTAGCCGATCTAAATTCAATGACAGCCATTCTGAATTTAATACAGGTATACCCCGCTCTTATCACAACTCACATTTATGACAATCGAATAAGTCTGGAGCATGTCTCACTTTTATTTCTCATGATAAACTGTTTACTTGAACTCTTTATATAAGTGTGTGATAATCAATTTGTATCGTTAAATCTTTTTATTTTCAACTATGTAGCGTTATTCAGGAGTCCCAAGGACCATACTTAAAATAATATTTTAATGAAATGCGTACAAATGTTGGTGTTCGAAAATAAAATATTCAATAAATTGAATAATTTATTAAACATATTTGCATACGATAAGTTACTGAAAGTGTATCTAATGATACAATAAATTTCTGAAAAACGGTCTGTGTTGAAGCACATTTTATGTGATGATTACTGAATGAGATACAATATGTTTAAATATTCAATAATCTCTTTATTATTCCACATTGTTTCTTCATTATCATCTAAATTGCTCATTCTTCACTTACCGTTATAGATACGTAGCATCAATTTGCAAATATCGGTAACCGATACCAAAACCGATATCGTTCAGTTTTTCACGTACAAGTTATTCCACACCGTTTGCGGTGATCTAATTATTGATACGGTAATGGAATCTACGGTAATACGGTAATAGAAGTTACGGTAATTTGGTAATGAAAATTGCTGCAATTCAGCCCGAAATATTAATTTGTATTATATATATATATTTTTTTTTTCATTTTTACCATATTTATCATTTTTTTTTAACGCTACTTGCAGTTTTAGATAGCGCTAGGGTTATGCTCTTCAAGAACGATTTTAGGATGCTCTTCAAGAACGATTTTAGCGCTAGGGTTATGCTCTTCAAGAACGAGGACTAAGACTTTGTGTTAGGTAGGCTCGTAGGCTCTTCATTTTCCTCTTTCATCCGTGAGTGCAGCCAACGGTGCTTGTGTTCCTTTTCGTCACATTCCTTGGTAAGTGACTGCATTCACGGAGTAGCTTTTCTGCATCCATGAAGTTTGTCACCGACGTTAGTTGACGACTTTCTTCACGGCCTCTTTCCTTTCTGGCTACTTCATAGATTCCCTTGTATCGATTTTGTATCTTTCTTTTGTAGCAGATTTTCTATGCTTTACACTAATTTTAATCACTATTATTATAATTTATATTTTGATGTATTATACATATATTCAATACTATAATGTACTATACTTGTTTTAATTATAGCCTTTTATTATACTTTTATCAATTAACATTTATCAGCTAAATATCTGTTTATGATGCTTAGTTTAAAATTAATTACCATACCCAGCATGTATGCAATTAAATAGAATGAGAGTTTATTCTATCATATAATAACCAATTAAAAGCTACGTTATTAATTCCGATAAAATACATTCAACCATATATTATTATTTACTCAGTATTATTTATTGGTGTAAGAATAATGCCAGCAGCGAGATAAATCCCGTTTATTATTTAATACATAGAGAAAGCCAACGATTTATACTATCTGGTTGGTAAACATAAATGTACCACGGTATATATTGTGACAATTGATTTTATTTTATTACAGCATTGGAAGAAAGAAAAAACATATAATTTACTTTTTATCTTTCATTTTCCTATAATATTTCTGTTTCTCTTCTATTTTATAATAAAAAAATACTTTTAATTTAACTTAATCATATTGAATGTAAATATCATAATATTTTTTTCTATGTTCAAATCGTCGTAATCATAATGATATACTTTAAAAATATTATCATTTATAATTATAATTCTAAACCTAAATCTACGGTAATTGAGAACAGTATTTGATTTACCTTCACATTTTTTCTTAATAACTGTTCGCTCAAAGAATTTATATTTCGTCATCAATTGCTGGATAATTTTGGTTCAATATTTTTTATAATTAATATTGTTTTTGCTATATTTCCACTGAAAGTTTTAGTCTTTTTTTCATTTCATTCATAGCATTTTATTTATAATGTAGAAATATGAGTTTTAGAAAGTGCATTATTTATTTTACAGGTGCATATATAGTGGAGCTCATTTATAGTTAAATCCTGTTTTGTATTTATAGAGTCCTGAGTTAGGGCTCAAACACACTACAAGCGGAGCGGAGCGGCGCGAGTGGAGTGCCATTAATGTTGTTTGGTATTCGTATGCAGAGACGCTTGGCTGTTCACACTGCGAGCGGAGCGGCGCTCCAAATAAACAATAATATTAATGACGCTCCGCTCCGTGCTGCTCCGCTCCGCTTGTAGTGTGTACGTACCTTAAGTATGTAACCAGTACAGTGAACAAATCGTCTTTAGTCTGCCATAAAATGGCAATCAGTTTTAGAAAGCAAATGGCCTTTTTATGGTAGACTAAAGACTATATGTTCACTATAGAATCTACTTCCTTATTCAGGACACTACATTCACTATACAGGATTTCATTATAGAGGAGTTCTACTGTAGTCTGTTTGTACCTCTATGAAATTATTTTGATGTTATATTGTGTTGGTTGCATTAACTATTTTTGTTGATATTAGCGGCTTGGTTACATTATAAAAATTTATTCTAATCTATACTAATCATTTCCTTAGTGTGTTTATTTATTTGGTGTCCGCTTTTACACGACGGGTATTAAACATGAAGAATGTAACTATGATACTCACGGGAATATATTGACTTGATATTTAAATTCCTTGTTTTTATTTAAGTTTTAAATGTATTTTATCTATAAAATAAATTACAATATGCAGAAAATTTAATGTTAATTGAATTCTTTGAAAGTAACCTAATAACAGGTAATAAATTGGTACTGATGATGAACTGTTATTTTTAACGGGAAAGTATATTAGTACTAGTATGTTCACAAGCGATTTTTCCTTCTATTACTCATCAAAAATTGAATAATTCTACAGTTGCTAATGGCTCATTATTAAGTGGTAAATTAAAACATTAATGAACCCATTATCTTACTCTATCATTTTATCATTCTGAAGTCTTTCTTCAAACACCAGCAATGACATTAAATAACATTGTTTGTTTTAAGCATTTTACGCGCAGCTGGACATGGTTTACATTCCTCATATTCCTGAGTAAACATTGTACATGAATATTAGCTCTCTGACTATTAGCATGGGAATCTAGTTGTCATATTCTAAAGAATGATTATGTTATAAACAGAGATAGTTAATTATTAAAGGTTAATTACGATAATATTCCAGATATCTATGTTCGGTTGTATAAAGGATTGTCCTTTTGGAATCCAATAATATATTTAGAATTGAATTATTATTACTAGTGTACTTTCCCATTAAAAATAACGGGTCATCATCAATACCAATTTATTTCCCACTATTACGTTACTTTTAATGAATTCAATTAAAATTAAATTTTCTGCATAGTCTAATTTATTTTATAGATGAAATAAATTTAAAACTTGAATTGAAACAGGGAATTCAAATATCAAGTCAATATATTCCCGTGCGTATCATAGTTACATTCTTCAGGTTTAATACCCGTAGTGTAAAAGCGGACACCAAATAAATAAATATACACACTAAGGAAATTATTAGTATAGTTGAGAATATTTCTCTACATAATAAAGACCGATATATTTCGTGTCCCACTTTCAGTAAATTGGAATAAATAAGGAATGTAGCTATGATACCCACGGAGTACATTGAGTTGGTACCATTTATTTTACTAATTCCATTAATTTCTTCTGGCAATAAACAGGCTTCAACTAAGTTCTTTTTCAACTAAGATTCATACTCAATGGTTTACTAAAATAACGGTATGAATAATTTGTTTTAAAATAACATCACAATGTTGATATAAAATGATTTTATCTACTGTAGAATTCCTCTATTGTGGAGTCCTCTATAGTGAATGTAGAGTCCTCAGTAAATGAACTACCACGTATAGTAAACAAACTTCCTTTAAGTTTGCCATAAAATAGCTATCAGTTTTGTTTACTTAACGGTGTAGTTCTCTTACTCTGGACTTTATATTCACTATACAGTACATGATTTCATTATAGAAGAGTTGTACTTTACTAGAGTTCAATTGTGCTATGATTTTTTATTGTTTTACTCTTAAGAATTTTACAGTTAAAAATGTAACGACGATGAAACTGTTATACATTCATGTTAAAAATGATGTTCAATGTAAGGAATAAACGCCAGCAAACTTTAGGCACTGACATTGTGTCGATGTCGTTTTAGATATTTTTGTATGTAGGATTATTGAGTATATATCAATTTCTTTTGATGAATAATTATTTATGATAATTAAAATTGTTTACAGTTTATGCATTAGGGAAAAACATCAAGAAAATAGATTTTCAGTCCGAGAACTTATAACCGACGGATTTTCTTTGTCTATTATATATAAAAAAAATAATTATATTTTATTGTACAATTTTCTGACATTTTCATTGGAATTTTTTCATCTAAAATATCCGAAGAAGTAACATAGACTATGACTTTAAAATTTATGCTAAATAACTATTAGTAATTGTAATAAATTTACTGAAAAAAAAAACAGATAAAATGTGGTAATACAAGAAATATTTGGTTTTATATACATATAATCGTTTCTTTTTGTTCATCTTATATAATATAGATAATGTTTAATCATCGACTAAATATTTTCTCATTTTTACATACATTACACCTTTAATTTATTCACAAAGTAGAGTCCCTGTTGTTTATTTTGATGGATAGTGCCGTGTTTATCACCATGAAGACAGTCGGGGAGAATTTAGAACAAAAATAGGGCAATTAATGTCAGGCATCAAAGGAAAGTTCTACCTTTTTAGTCGTGATTTATGAACAGGTCCCTCACTCGTTTGTGTGTGAATTTACCAAACTGATGAATTAGTTGATGATATTAGAAGAATATACCTAATTAATCCGAAAATTTTAAAAGTCATTGACTGTTGGACGTCAGGTTTGTAAACCTTTTATTTTAAGATATTTTTTTTTAAATCTCCATAAGCTGTCGTAAAACACCGAGGATTTGAGAATTTTTTCTCATTGGTATTAAAAAACTTAGGGAATTTGATGCTATTATTTCGTTATTTCATTTGCTCCAATATATTCTGACTTATATATTTTATTATTTTCTGTCTAATGATTATCTAAAGATATTGTATTTCTAATTATTTTCTACATTAAGAAGTGTTTGGAGGTGGAAACCCATTCCCAGGTTACATAAAACAGGAGTGGCTCCTGAGAATTTATAACCCAGGGAAAGATTAATGCTTGAGAAAACCAAAAGAAATTCTCAGGAACGAAATTTTCAATCTTCAAATTGGTACGATGAGTAAACGAAAAGTAATTTTGAATTATAAGTATTTTAAAACGTTTTGACTATATGAAATGCTCAAATGTTTTTGTCGTGTTCAACTAGGTTTCGATGATTCCTTCTTATTTTAATGAACTATTATAGTGTTAATATAAAGTATACAATTTTTCAGTATATGAAACTTACTATAATGTAATAAGTTCACAAATATTATAACAAGTAATTTTTTTATTTATTCCGGAAATAAATACTAATTTCTTTTATCGAATGCAAGTCTTGTACACAGTGTAAACATTAAAATAGTATTGAACAAATTTGATTTATAATACAGTAATTAAGATCAATAATCTTTTACTACCATCATATAATACCTTCAATTTACTCTCACACGTTTCACTCATACATGATACCATGCATTATTCATTATCCTACATGAAACTGCACACGAGTTTGAATCCAAACTACTTGAATTTGTATATATAAGAGCTGTAAAAACATTACAAGTCCCAGCTGCATTTAAGTTGTTAACATAAAGCTGTAACTAGCAGAGCGAATGAAATCCTTGGTACTATAACCCCTTTGCACAACATTACCAGGTCCATTCCCCGACATAATAACATTGAGCTTGCTTTTGCTCCGAGGGAATCTCTTTTTCTCTACAGAGCTAATTTCTCACTGTCGCACTCTACGAACAGAAAAACAGGAGACAAAACATGCTCGCATGAAAGCGCCATGATAAAATCTAGAGTAGTGACTCTCTGAATTTACATCCTTTGTCAGGAGTGTTCTTATAATTAGCCTTGGATTCATTAGAGCCATTCTATTTATGAATGTTGAATGCATAAAACCATGTAGTTAGTTTTGTCCTCAGATTGTGAATAAATCATATATCATAGTTGAAAAATTGAAGATATGTTTTTGAGGGTCTAACACTGAAAGAATACGAGTCGAATTGACTCAAAATTCGAGTTTTCAAAGTTTTTTTCTGAAACTGGCTTAAAAAATGTGAGTTAATTTGACTCATCATACTATTTTATTTAAAAATAAGAGGTAGGTTGACTCCTAATTCATAGTCAGATTGACTCATGTAGAGTCAATCAAGAAAAAAAGACTCCAATATTAATTTGGGGCTTTTGCAGCCTTGATTCAAGCGACGAGTCATGACTCACAATTTCTAAGTGAAACCTCTTCACTTGATGTATGTAATTAGTAAGAGTTAGGATTACAGACAGTTAGACTCTAAAAAATATATCCTACTACATTAGACATGTCGAACGGTCACCTAAATAACCAGATACAAAATTGTGGTGAGCATTAGATGATGTAGTGAGGTCCTTTTTTATTTTCTCTCAGCTAATAGAATAAATTTTAATTCCTTACTTACACCTAAATTATAAAAAAATTTAATGATAAATATTCAAAATGATTAATTTATTGATATTCCTTGAATATTTAAAGAAAAAGAAGTATGCTTTAACTTCAGATGAATTATTTGATTTTAAACATTCTTATCGTATAATTTGTGCTCAGATTAATTTTTTGACTATTTCTTAGGAGGTTACATAACTAAGCATGTGTTCCTACAAGAGAAAACAGAATACTACTGAAGGCTTTATGTTTGTTTCTAATTGATTCTGATCTTTGAGTGCCAGAAGAATTAGTGTTTTCAAATTATTGAAGTGTTAAAATCTAAAATACACTAATAAGAGAATATGTAGTGGCATAAAGACAACGTATATATGTATTTTCAGTAGTTAGAAATTCAACTAAAAGATCTAAACTCACTCAGATGAATTTGTCTAACACGAATTGCCTGAATGTCGCTTACATAAATCATTAGATTCACTTGTAACAGGTTTCGAATGAAAAGGAAATGTTTTACTTATGCAGTCTGGATTGACTCATGACCAATTTGAATATTTTATCTAGCCTAAACCTCTGTAACTAACTGCCTAGCCAAGGAAAAGCGCATTACCAGAGGCTCATATGTTAGTCAGGAGAAAATCCTGCAATAATTTCCCTTTGGTGAAGGAGGATCTTTCTTCCACGGAAAATATTCTTCCATATTAAATTACAAATGAGCAAACATCCAAGAATGAGATTTAGCGTCCGTTTGATAGCTCTGGGCGAATTCCCCTGGAATTTGTTTTATGAAAATATTTCTAGGGTTGTGTGTATGTAGATGGAAGAATTATGATGTTGAGTTCACCTGTTAGGGGAAAATATGTCTGGATAATAACTTCATTTTATAACTAATATCTCCACAGACTGTCTAAAGTTATTTACTTTTTCATGAATATATATTTTCGTTTATAATGCTGATATTTTAGGTGATCAACGAAAGCTTGTCTGTTAGAATTAGAGTGCGGGTCCACAGCCAATTTTTTATACTTCCATTTAGGTAAAATGAGTCATTTTAAGACGTTTTTCCTGAATACCTTTTTTGTGTCAATCGCTTCGTTTTCGAAATGTACCGCAATTAATATTCCTCGTTTAGAATAAAATTTTGTATGGTTCTTTGGGCAAGTGTTTGGTTTTATTTCTTATATAACATCAAAATCAAATACATGTATATATGGGACGTAACGCAAAGCCACCCTCTTGCCAGGACATTGTACAATATATTGAAGTGTGCAGTACAACAAACTATCGGATGCAACATACTAATGGATTCGAAAAAATATATTATAGATTCATTTAAAAAAAATACAAAACTTGGAATTGTTAGCAAAAAATCTAAAAGTCGGAATTATTAGTCAGAACTCTAAGCTGTCACCTTTGTTTAAATTAATAGAACAACAAAATGAATTATTGCGCTATATCTCGAAAACGAAATATTTACCTATAAAATATGGTATTCATGAAAAGGTCTTAAAATAGCTCCCTTCCCAGTTGATTTTTTTGGCC
>CANNZV010005075.1:0-22689 GCA_947561585.1 Caprella mutica | reverse complement strand
TAGACACACTGTAGATAGAGGCCTGTAGACACTGTAGATGGAGGCCTGTAGACACTGTAGATAGAGACCTGTAGACACTGAAGATAGAGGCCTGTTGACACTGTAGATAGAGACCTTTAGAGACTCTAGATAGAGACCTGTAGACACTGTAGATAGAGACCTTTAGAGACTCTAGATCCCAAGCAACCATGACACATTGTGCCAACATGGGCACTAGATGGTTAGATGGGCAAGAGATGGCAGACTGAAAAGTAGCCTAGAAATAACATGGGGATAACGTGGTTTTCCATTCTCATGGGATGTTACCTTGGAAGAAGGTTGGTTCAATGTTCAAAATCCATCCCATTGAATTGTCATATTGGCCCAACCTGATTACTATATAGCGTATCAATTTTATATGGGTGAAGCTTTATTAACATATTGGCAAGACCATTTCCTGGAATAGGAAGGATTCAATCAATCGCAATTTATAAAATCTCTTTAAATTAGTATTAAATTATTAATCGTTCAGCAAAACTATTTTTTTAATACTAAGTTTAAGTGACTAGACGAAGATGATCACAGGAACGATAAAGAGTTAAAGTTTTAGTTTCAAGGTTTAAAATTTATAGTTTTTAAATAACACAATTTTAATATAAAGTATAGGTAAATAAGCTATATGATGTGTAAAATGATGACGAAGGGGGAGTGGCACTGAGTGATTCTATAGCGTGGTTGCCAGATGCTAGTTTCTATGAAGCTTGTCTATTTTTTTAATTAGCTACTGTTAGGTAATTGTTACCATCTTAATACATTTTCAAAATACTTGTATGATAAATTACGAATAGAGGATAATTTGCAATCCTAAACTGAACAAGTGAACATATTTGTTTCCGGTAAGAACCTGCTTTGTATTTTCGATTATACATAGTGAAATTTTTAAAATTCAGGTAGTTTGTTAGTGCTTTTCGTTGGAGGAGGTATTAGTGTTTTAATTCCCTTAATTAATTAAGGAAATTCTTCAAATCTGCACTCTGCGGAATATTTAAAGTTATAAAATGGTGAGTTGAAGTTTTTTAAATGTACTTATAGATATTTTAAAGTTATTTTATATAGTGTATTCGATATAGTTATTGCCTGCTTCTATAGGTGCAGTATCTAATTAGGTACCAAGCTGAATAATATTCTTTTAGCCTGTGGCTAAATATATGTAGGTACCTAGGGTAATTTTCGAGTTATCAACTTATCTTACGGTGTCACTTTT
This sequence comes from Caprella mutica, assembly GCA_947561585.1. NCBI lineage: Eukaryota > Metazoa > Arthropoda > Malacostraca > Amphipoda > Caprellidae > Caprella > Caprella mutica. The sequence goes on along the minus strand of CANNZV010005075.1, from coordinate 21,446 downwards.
TCTCGATATTTATAGAAATAAAGTACTATAGCTACCTGAAAATTAAATCATAATAATTTTTCAAACTTGATCGAAAACGTGAAAACGTCCGATAACTCGGATCTTACCATGAAATATTAATTTAAATTTGAAATGCGATTCGATTTCTGAAAGTATATAACCACTATCTAGGTATATAGGCACCTATTATTTAATTTAAAAATAGTTACAGAGATAACCTGTGAGTTACAACAATTTTGGATACACGTACTTTTGTTCATTTCTGATAACTACAAAATTTGCTTGCAAATATAGTAAATATTTAAATATAGGTAATTAATGTAACTGAAATAAATACAGTTACTGAACTCTGCAAGTGATATTGAGAATTGATTAAGTAATTAATATTTTCTTTTTCAGGGTAGAGGTCATTACCATCGCCATAAGAAAAGCTTTAAATTTTGAGAGGTATAGACGAGGCAGTTACTGCAATAACGGAAGGAGAGATAGGCACAGCAGAATGTGAACGAACCCATAGCCAAGGGTAAATTATTAGACCTCTCACTGAATTATTGTATGCTTGTCTTTCTTAGCTATGTAATTCGATTGAGTCGATTTTCATAGATAATAAGTTTTGTTTTGATCTCAAGAGTTATAGTCAGCTTTTTATTATAGTCATGCTAGTTGTAATATCATATCTAGCTATTCTATATTATAATCACTCTTTATACTTATGATATAAAGCTAGATGTATTGTTTAATGTTACTGTTGAATCAACTTTTTAATGGATAGGTTTTTTAAGTTCGTTCTACTCTTTTGTTGTAACGATCTACGAATAAATAAATGAAAATCTAGAATATGATTTTTATTTGTCCTAATCAATATGATGTTCATTTTATTAATAACAATGCTCTATTATAAATCTATTCAAGGCTTCAAAAGTAATTTATTAAACCTTATGATTTATTTATTGTGACCAGATGGGTCCAATATGGTAGTGCCATATTTAGCACATGGAAACCACCTAGTACTAAAGTAATTTCAATATTGGTAGCCAGTGCTTTTTCGACTCTGGCCCCATCATCCTCGGCATCATCTAATACCAAGATGGTTTCAACATTAGCCACCCATGCTGTCACCATGTGGGCCAAGTTTGTAAATGACCACACGGTACCAATGTGGTAGTGTCATATGTCACATGGAAACCATCTAGTACCAAGTTGATTTCAATACAGCTTGCCAGTTCTTTTACGACCTTGGCCCCATCAACCTCGACAACATCTTGGGTCAAGATGGTTTCAACATTAGTAGCCCATACTGTCACCATGTTGGCCCATTTTGCAAATAACCACACAGTACCAATATGATTTGTCATCAGATTACGGGCTTGAATGGCACCTTGTGCCCACATTGGCCCCATTAACTGTGGTTGCTTGGGATAGAGACCTGTAGACACTGTAGACAGAGACCTGTAGACACTGTAGATAGAGACCTGTGGACACTGTAGATAGAGACCTGTAGACACTGTAGATAGAGACCTGTAGACACTGTAGATGGAGGCCTGTAGACACTGTAGATGGAGGCCTGTAGACACTGCCGATAGAGACCTGTAGACACTGTAGATAGAGGTCTGTAGACACTGTAGATAGAGACCTGTAGAGACTGTAGATAGAGAGGTATGTAGACACTGTAGATAGAGACCTGTAGACACTGTAGATAGAGGCCTGTAGACACTGTAGATAGAGACCTGTAGACACTGTAGATAGAGGTCTGTAGACACTGTAGATAGAGAACTGAGAGACTGTAGATAGAGGTCTGTAGACACTGTAGATAGAGACCTGTAGACACTGTAGATAGAGACCTGTAGACACCGTATATAGAGACCTGTATAGACTGTAGATAGAAGCCTGTAGAGACTGTAGATAGAGACCTGTATACACTGTAGAAAGAGGTCTGTAGATACTGTAGATAGAGACCTGTAGACACTGTAGGAAGAGGTCTGTAGACACTGCAGATAGAGACCTGTAGAGACTGTAGAAAGAGGTCTGTAGATATTGTAGATAGAGACCTGTAGACACAGTAGATAGAGACATGTAGACACTGTAGATAGACACCTGTAGACACTGTAGACAGAGACCTGTAGAGACTGTAGATAGAGGTATGTAGACACTGTAGATAGAGAACTGTAGACACTGTAGATAAAGACCTGTAGAGACTGTACATAGAGGTCTTTAGACACTGTAGATGGAGGCCTGTAGTCACTGTAGATAGAGGTCTGTAGACACTGTAGATAGAGACCTGTAGACACTGTAGATAGAGGCCTGTAGTCATTGTAGATAAAGACCTGTAGAGACTGTACATAGAGGTCTTTAGACATTGTAGATGGTGGCCTTTAGACACTGTAGATGGAGGCCTGTAGTCACTGTAGATAGAGGTCTGTAGACACTGTAGATAGAGACCTGTAGACACTGTAGATAGAGGCCTGAAGACACTGTAGATAGAGACCTGTAGAGACTGTAGATAGAGGTCTGTAGACACTGTAGATAGATGCCTGTAGACACTGTAGATAGAAGCCTGCAGACACTGTAGATAGAGGCCTGTAGACACTGTAGATAGAGGCATGTAGATACTGTAGTCACTAGATAATTATGTTCCCTTTCTACAAGTTAAGTAACTACATAAATTTGTAACTCAGATAACATCTAATTCTCTAGATTATATAAAAAGCAAGAGGTTGGATTTCTGCCAAGACATTTCCTAATGCTTGGTGATATTAATAGTGTTTGATAGCTAGTAATTCTGGTACAATTTTCTACCTAATTTGCTTTTCTGAAACTTCAATTTAAAGTTTGAATGAACATATCTCCATTTTATTTAATAAAATTGAAATGTGTTTTTAATTACTTAAGTCCTCCAGTTACTAATTATAATGGAATAGAAACATGACTGAAAGTATTGAAGCACGTTCAGAGAAAATAATCACTGTGATGATGTACTATCAGAGAAAAGAGTCACTGTGATGATGTACTATCAGAGAAAAGAGTCACTGTGATGATGTACTATCAGAGAAAAGAGTCACTGTGATGATGTACTATCAGAGAAAAGAGTCACTGTGATGATGAACTATCAGAGAAAAGAGTCACTGTGATGATGTACTATCAGAGAAAAGAATCACTGTGATGATGTACTATCAGAGAAAAGAGTCACTGTGATGATGTATTATCAGAGAAAAGAGTCACTGTGATGATGTACTATCAGAGAAAAGAGTCACTGTAATGATGTACTATCAGAGAAAAGAGTCACTGTGATGATGTACTATCAGAGAAAAGAGTCACTGTGATGATGTACTATCAGAGAAAAGAGTCATTGTGATGATGTACTATCAGAGAAAAGAGTCACTGTGATGATGTACTATCAGAGAAAAGAGTCACTGTGATGATGTACTATCAGAGAAAAGAGTCACTGTGATGATGTACTATCAGAGAAAAGAGTCACTGTGATGATGTACTATCAGAGAAAAGAGTCACTGTGATGATGTACTATCAGAGAAAAGAGTCACTGTGATGATGTACTATCAGAGAAAAGAGTCACTGTGATGATGTACTATCAGAGAAAAGAGTCACTGTGATGATGCACTATCAGAGAAAAGAGTCATTGTGATGATGTACTATCAGAGAAAAGAGTCACTGTGATGATGTACTATCAGAGAAAAGAGTCACTGTGATGATGTATTATCAGAGAAAAGAGTCACTGTGATGATGTACTATCAGAGAAGAGAGTCACTGTGATGATGTACTATCAGAGAAATGAGTCACTGTGATGATGTACTATCAGAGGAAAAAGTCACTGTGATGATGTACTATCAGAGAAAAGAGTCACTGTGATGATGTACTATCAGAGAAAAGAGTCACTGTGATGATGTACTATCAGAGAAAAGAGTACTATCAGAGAAAAGAGTAGTACCATTATTCTCTGATAGTACCATCACTCTCTGATAGTACCATCACTCTCTGATAGTACCATCACTCTCTGATAGTACCATCACTCTCTGATAGTACCATCACTCTCTGATAGTACCATCACTCTCTGATAGTACCATCACTCTCTGATAGTACCATCACTCTCTGATAGTACCATCACTCTCTGATAGTACCATCACTCTCTGATAGTACCATCACTCTCTGATAGTACCATTGCTCCAATATTAGCAAGAGGTCTTTTTCTTTTATCTAAATACAAAATGTTTCTGCATGATTTTTTCTCTAAAATCCTATCATCCTTTTGTTCTGCCTGAATAATTTGAAGCACAACCTAGTTCTTTATGCACGTGAAGGCAGAAAAGCTACACATCAACGACAATTCTTCATCCGTTGGGAAAATCGGTAAAATATTCATATTTGAATCAAAAAAATTGGAACGATAAATTTTTCGGTAAAAAAATAAAAGATGATGAAATATTCTCATGTTTTCATACGTTAATTTCGACCTTCAATCGTTTGTAGTGTTAGTTTTTTAATTGATAATTATGACTGTTATAATCAATAGTGATTAAAGATTATTAGAACAGTTCTGCATGATGATTAACCTCTTACATTATAATCGGTTATTAACCTCTTACCAACCTCTTACCAACCTCTTACCAACCTCTTACCAACCTCTTACCAACCTCTCACCAACCACTTACCAACCACTTACCAACCTCTTACCAACCACTTACCAACCTCTTACCAACCTCTCACCAACCTCTTACCAACCTCTTACTAACCTCTTTTAATACAATGGTATATAATAATCACTTTAATCGTAGATGGTGTATCGTGGTGCCTCCTTTGTTTCTATTGTATTTTTGCTCTCCTTTGATAAACTTGTCTCATTTATTTGCAATCTTTATTGTCGAGTAAATAACTTCATGCAAATTATTTTTCTCAATTGAGTACAAAAAAACCTTTGCAACAACTACAAAAGAATTGAAAACAAAAAAGAAAGCGAAAGTGTATGAGAAAGATTTATTTAATTGGAAGGAAAATAGGGTAAAGAATGCACCTAACATTTGTGAGTAAAGGCACTAAATAATAAATAAAGATCCTTTACCCAGTGTTAATAAAGAGAAATGTTATATATATCATATACCCTATAGTTTCATCTCTGTTAACTAAAGCTAATTTTGTAAGTTTAATAATACAGACAGGTGTATAATAAAGATTATAATGAAATGTTTAAAATGTTCCCTCATTATAATTCGAAACAAGCTTTTGCTTTAAAAGTTCGTCAGGAAGTTTTTGTTCCTAATTAGGCCTTAGACCTGCCATGCTGTTCATTATTTATATTCAGAATGTATTGAACAGCTCACATAGTTAGGACTGTTACTTTCAATTCGTGTTCGGACAATTCGTCACAGGCAATTCGTCACAGACAATTCGTCACAGACAATTCTTCACAGACAATTCGTCACAGACAATTCGTCACAGACAATTCGTCACAGACAATTCGTCACAGACAATTCGTTTCGGACAATTCAGAGTGGACAATTCGTCGCAGACAATTCGTTGCGGACAATTCATAGTGGACAATTCGTCGCGTACAATTCGTCTCGGACAATTCGTCGCGTGCAATTCATCGTGGACAATTAATTGTGGACAAGCCGTCGCGTGCAATTCATCGTGGACAATTCATAGTGGACAATTCGTCGCGGGCAATTCGTCGTGGACAATTCATCGCAGACAATTCATGGTGGACAATTTTCTATATTTGTTGCCTCTACAACTACATACAAGTGTTTACATCTTCACAAACTTTACCAATAATTCTCGTTAGTAAAATTATTCTTATGTTTCCATATCTAAATTTTAGTTGATTTAAAAGGGTAAGTTCCGAGTCATTGGATGGTTCTACACTTTCGATCATATGAACAATCGTTATAAAATGATATAATAATTTAACTTTCATTTCAATTGGTATCCAAGATACATGCAGGTATCATGGATATGAATTAAAGTGCCGAGTGAAACAACAATAAATTATGTTATTTTTTTCATGAGATTGAAAATGAGGAATTGTCTGATAACTAGGAATTTACCTTATATCTGTTTGAAAAATAGGTTTAAATATTTCCTCTCGTCTACATATTTCTTTAAACTTGCCAATCACAGGAAAGATTTCTTACTTTGTTTTCTTTCTAAATTTCATAAACTGCTAACCCTATATGTCCTGTATTAATTTGAGCTTGTTAAACGATGTTATTTTGATATTCATGTAACACATGAGTGAAAAAGAGCATATTGAACGGTAATAATTTTTGAAATTTTTTTTTTTTTAAATTGAGAATTCACAATTTTTGTGCTTATATTTTGTAAGCGTACACATATGTTCTAAATATAAAACAGTTTATACGATAGTTTAAGGAAAGTATGCGCAAAATAAATCCCTTGAAAGGGGACATATATGTCACCTAAGGAATAGAGGGTTACTACTTTCCGTGGCTATTCTTGCAATGATTTACAGGGAATCTATTTGTGTCTCAATCACTCAAAGCAATACAAAAGGATATCTAAGAATGAATAAACACAAATATTGTAACAATGTAAATGTTTTGAATCTTAGGGTTGTGATAATATTATTGTAAAATCATAGATCTTAAGAATATCACAGATTAAATGAAATGGTATCGAATACTATAAACTGCTGGTCAAGAAGGATTCAATGCTCTTTAATTTCCTCCGTCTATAATATTTTTGGTATCTATGAGCATATTCTCACCACCCTAGTTAAGATGCAGTGAAAGGGTCTACTATTGCATCGTTGAACATCGAGTAAAACAACAAGATAATAAGTATTCACTGAGAAAATTCTGAAACATTCAGGAGTTTAAAGTTTGCCCTATAAGCTTTGTCTAAAAAGCGAGACACTCAAAACAATAATTTTAATATACAAACCTTCGTTGTAGACCAAGCTAACCTAGAACGTAACTCTGGTTTACTACGAGAGTTTACCGTAATTATGTGTTTAAAAAGCTCGAAAGTGTTTCATTTCGATGCACCTTGTAACATCTATCGATCAATGGAAGTAATTTCCGTACAATAATTCATTCCGGAAGGTTTAGAATTTCAGACACTAAAATCGATTAAACTGAAAGAGATTCAAGCTCTTGAAGAACATGGAGTATATCAATCTTTTTTATGATGCACTCAAGTGTCTCATCCTGGGATCATCCGTGAGACTTCCAAGTGTCTCCGACCGTGAGGTTTTTTTAGTGTGATATCAGTCTGACCAAACTATTATTTCTTTCTAATCTCAAAACTATAGTTAAGAAACTTTGCTATTTACCTATGAGTTTTACCTGGAAGTTTTACCTGAGAGTTCTGTAAGAAAAGTTATCCATTTGAGAAGCAAACATTTGAAATGAGGGAAAAATATATCTGTAGATTGGATATTAATATGCACGTTAGAAATAGCGAATTTTCAATATTATACTATGCAGTTTTCAAATTCCTTTTCGAATTATTTTATTTTTCTACATAGACTGATATATTTTATAGTTAAAATATAGGGTCGGACGGGGTATCACTGCGCATACCATTTTCATGGGGTATCACTCCGCACCCCTTATAATTATAAAACCACTTGTTTTAGCCTAAATCTGATTGCACCATCATTTCAAGCATCTCTTTTTCTTACATAAACATCATGAAGCACCATTATCCTATTAGTATTTCTAGAGCCAAGTCGCCATGTATCTGGTGCTCTCAAAACGATCTGAAAAAACTTTGCGCTGGTTATATTTAAATCCCGCAAACTCTCCAATAACTCTAGAACCGAGAAAAATAGATTCATATTGTTTAATCATGTTAACACAAACATTAACAGTTACATACATTATGTCAAATTTTCAATTTCTCAGTTTGAACGGTTTTCCCGGTACAACCGTGCGCAGTGATACCCCATATAATTTAGAGGTAGGGGGGAATTACTGTGCATCATAAAAAACATATTTGTATGTAAATAAATATAAAAATTATCAGTATTTACCTCTTAATAAATAGATAGATATAGTATATTTCATCAAACGAGATTTATATTACATTGATTATAATAAAGTTAAAATCCTAAAAAACATACCTGATGGTTCTCTTTGTTGAATAAAATTAATTCTAGATAACAAGGCATTAAAATTATTATCTAAAATATTATCTACATTATATACATCATTCCAAACCTTATTTACACTCTTTTTGAAATTTGATTTATTTAAAAAGTAGAACTTATGCCTGACAAAAACTTCACTATTACAATTCTTCATCCAAAATAAATTTTTTAATTCTCTATAATTTATAAAATGTTCAAAAGTGAAAGCATTAAAAATATTACAAACAAAATGATTACTAATATATCTAGAAATTCCTAAAATGTTTTTTAAAGCATAACGATACGTGACAGACATCTTGTTAGAAATTGAATTGTTATTGCTACGATCGTAAAGGCATACATATTGAATAAGGTGTTATTTAATTATAATATTGATTAACAATAAACTTACGATCGTAATATCTATGCTACTTGATGTGGGAGTTATTAAGATAGGAAAAGGAGTATTTAGGTGGGGGTGAGAGGTTTTTGAATAATATTAATCATATTATTATTCTGCTTGTTAGTTCGCACATGTGTTACGCTCAGATAATCGATATCTTAATAACCCAAATTTTTTTGACACAAATTTTTTTGACACAAATTTTTTTGACACAAATTTTTTGACACATTTTTTTGACACAAATTTTTTTGACACAAATTTTTTTGATACAAATTTTTTTGACAAAATTTTTTTTGTCAAAAGAATAGTCGAGAAAAGAAGTTGTACCCGAAAAATACGAAAAAACAAGAAAAAACGATAAAACTGAAATATTCGGAAAACCAAAAAATCCTGAAAATTGAAAAATCGGGAAACCGAAAAATTAAGAAACTGAAAAATCCAAGAAAGAGAAAATCCAGGAAAAGGAAAATTCGGGAAAGCAGAAAATTTGAAAAGCAAATTTAGCTTCTGCCCGAATGAGATGATATATATTTAAATGCTGTTATTTTTAGTTTCCCTTTGAATTGAGTCATCATGTCGTTTGTCATTATATACAAATTTATGGAGATTATAATTTAAGTTTAGAAATATACATACTACTCACGTGATAAATCTATGTAAAAAACCGTGCATTATCCACGGCTACCGCTAGTTAACAATAAACCTACGATCGTATTATATTACTTGATATAAGTAGTTAACTAGTTCCATAAATTTAAGGGTTAAATTTGTTGCAGATTCATTAAATATATGTTTATAAAGTAAGGGGCAATTAGGTAGGGGAGAGGGCATGTAGAGAGGGAAACACAAACATTCAGCTCACGACATGGGGATTAAGATGGGGGAGAATTGGAAATGGATGGGGGAGAGGGTGCGAAGAGAGGGAGATTTCGATGAGTGGTGAGAGTGATTTAGATGGGAGGAAAGGGGGATTTAGATGGAAAGAGGGGGGATTTAGATGGGAGGAGAGTGGTATTTAGATGAGTAAAGAAGGGGTTTAGATAGGGGGAGGGAGGGGTATTAAAATGAGGAGAGGAGGGATTTAGGTGGGGGAGAGGATTGTTGTATTTATGCAATGCGCAGTAATACCCCTTCATGTGCGCAGTGATACCCCTATACACTCACTAAAAAAGTTTCGCACGAAAAGTTGCCAATAAGTATTTTATTTATTTAGCTATTATTTCGAAACTGGTTGAGAACCATCCTCATTCATGATCGTTTCATCACGAGAAAAAGAGTTTCTCTAGCACATTTAGTTTATGAGTAAAAACAGAGTTTGTGGGATTGTGCGCAGTGATACCACGTCCGACCCTATATGAAATATGAATATGACAAGTGGATTGAATTATAATCTCATCCAAAATTTGCTTATTTATCTTTCTTTGTCTGTCTGTGGTCTGTCTCTCATTACAAAAATCCGGAAAAGTCGGAAATTACAAAAAAAATCGGAAAACTGAAAAATTCGGAGAAACTGAAAATCCGAAAATAGAAAAACCGAAATCAGTAAAACTGGAATCCGGAAACCCGAAAAATCTGCAAACTGAAAATCTGAAGAACCGAAAATCCCGGAAAACCGATAATCCGGAATAAACAAAAACCGAGAATCCGAGAAAAGGTAAATATGGGAATCTTTAAATTCGGAAAAGCTGGGAAATCGGGAAAACTGATAATCCGGAATACGAAAAACCTGGAAAACAGGAAATACAGAAAACTGAACACTCGAAAAATACGAAAATGCTGAATAATAATAATATAATAATAATATATAATAATAATATAGTTTATTGATACACTCTCACAAGAAAAAAAAACAAGAAAATAGAATACAATATAAGATAATACATAATCAAATACCAAAATAATACGAAATCAGATAAGCAAAAATAATCAAAATTAATAAAAAAAATACAAAATCAGACAAATAATACATAACGGAAACACAAAAAAAAAATATATATTCAAAATTCAAAAAATAATACATAGTAGTACATAAGTAAAAGAAAATACAATCTTGTGAGGAGCGAATAAAGCCCATTGGTAGCTCTTGGCTATTTAGGCAGTATTGACCTATAAAACAGAACTTAGGATGAAAATGGAATTAGATATTTCAGCATTATAATTGTACTATTGTTGACATTGTTCACTTAAATAAAAAAATTTGACCTCTTTTTTTGAATTCATTGACAGAAGGAAGGTTTCTAATGTGTGTCGGTAATTTATTCCATATATTAAGAGCTTTATATAGAAAATTTTCTTGGCTACAGGTAGTTCTACAGAAAATATTTGTGAGTAATGCGTTAGATGTACTACGGGTTTCGTAAGAGTGATCTACTTCAGAATTCATTATTCTGGATAAAAATGGTTTTCATTTTCCTTTAGTATCAAAAATATCTTAACTGAACAGTAATATTTAAATATATAGGGGAATCTTAAAGTTTAAATTAGAATCCAGTGTAACACCAAGAAATTTTAGTGAGTTAGAGACACTAAGATTCACACCCCTAACCACAACATCGGATACAAAGTCAGCAGCACGTTTAGAAACTAACATGAGACTGGATTTAGCAGCGTTCAATACTAAGTTAATAGCGGTTAACCAATCATCTATGTATATTAACCAACTGACTGTTAACCTGCCCCATGAGGTCTACCAAGTTGCGTCCAGAGGAATATACAGTTGTGTCATCGGCATATTGTACAATATTCAAGTTACAACATTCATGCATATCGTTAATATATATATTGAATAGAGTTGGAGCTAAAATGGATCCCTGTGGGACTCCGCAATTAACATGCGAAATTTCCGAATTGCAATCAATTATTGAAACAAACTGTTGTCGGTTAGATAGGTAGGATTCAAACCATTTATGAATAGGACCTCTGATACTCATACAACTAATCTTACCTAATAGAATACTTTGCTCTACGGTATCAAAGGCTTTTGATAGGTCCAAGAACACTGATGCTGTATATTCTTTATTATCAATAGAGGTGAAAACATCATCTAAATATTTTCTGATAGCATCCACAGTGCAAGAATTACCTCTAAAGCCATATTGACAGTTCGTTATCAAAGAAAATTTATCAAGATATTTTACAAGTCGAACATGCATTAGTTTTACAAATATCTTATTTAGCGTAGAAAGTGTAGAAATAGGTCTATAATTTTTGATGCAGCTTTTCCTAGCACTTTTATATACTGGGACCACTCTAGCAGTTTTCAGTACATCAGGAAAAACACCTGAGCGAATCGATTCATTAAAGAGATCAGCAATAAAAAATGATATAATCGGACTAAGTTTCTTATATATGAAAACTGGGATATCATTAATTTTACAGCCTTTTACTTGAAATTTATTAATTATTTTGTGTACTTCAGTATACTCTGTGGGAGCAGCGAAGAAGGATTGAATAGCTAAATTAGATCGAATATTAACTAGTGGAGATGTGTTAGTTCTAGGAATTGAGTCTCTGAGTTCCCTAATTGAATTGGAAAAATAATTGTTGAAGTGTGATGCTATAGCTGGAGGCTCATTAATCTTAGTTCCGTTGATGCTTAAGGTATAATTTGATTGATTATTTTTAATTTAGTTTGACAGTTCCCTTACAGTGGTCCAAGTTTCCCTACTATCATTGCAGCCCGATCTAAATTTGTTAAGAAAATATTCATGCCTGCATTTCCTAATTGTTTTAGTTGTTAAATTGTTTACGTTATAATAGTAGTTGAAAGAAATTTGATTATCTTTATAAAGTTTGAAAAGCCTATGTTTTCTTCTAATTAAAACTTTTCAATCTTTTGTTATCCATGGTTTCGTCAGAGAACTAATTGAATATGACTTTGATCTGATAGGACAGGAAATATCATACAGGGCCATAAGATGAGTAAGAAAATACCTAGTGCGATCATTGAGACACTTTCTAGAAAGACTCTCACTTTACACTGCTAAAATCTCCTCAACACACCTGGTCAGGTCTTCAGTAGATCGCCTAGAGTGATCCCTAAATCTCTTGACAATAATATTACTATTTGAGTTAAATGCAATAGAACAAAAAATAGGAAAGTGATCGGATATGTCTACATTAAGGGTACCAGAACTATCAAAAAACAAATTATTTGACCAGATGTTATCAATGAGAGTTGCGGAGATAGTGCTCACACGTGTTGGTACTGATATTAATGGATGGAAGAATAATGAGCTCATCAGATCTGCAAAGTCACGACTACGAGAATCAGAGCCCAACAAATTGAAATTAAAATTTCCCAAAATATAAACTTTTTTGTTAGATATATTGTTATTCACTAAAGTATCACGAAATATCTGAAGGAACCTATCTATGTTTACGTCACCTGGAGGGCGATAAACACCAATAACAACAATAGAATCCCTAACACCGATCACCTCAACTCCACACATCTCTAGAATATCATTATTTACAGTAAGTGAGTCAATAATGGTGGAGGTGAGGTGATTTTTTACATAAATAGATATTCCGCCCCCAGTCCTAATATCTCTGTACGAGTGAAATCCCTTATAACCTACAACACCAGACAGAGTTTCAGCTTTAAACCATGTCTCAGATAATACTAGCACATCAAAATTACATTTTATGTCCTCAAGGAGGACTGACAATTCATCAAAATTTTTAGAAAAAGACCTAATATTATGATGCAACATGAATAACTTGTCCTCACCAAACCGAGAATAACGTTCATTGAACATTTCAATTGAGAAGCAAGAACAATCACAAAACCACATGTTGTTATCATTCATAGAAGAGAGGTAGTAGTAAATGGACAAGAGACGCCGGTACAAGCCAGAGACGTTCATACCGGGAGAGAGACACTTTGAAATGATTGAGAGGGACATAAGCGGGACTGATAATTTCACCAACGTGGAAGAGAGAGACATCATCGTAGAAGAAATAGATACTTCTGTCATTGTGGGGAAAAATCATGTAGTAAAGTGAGTCAATATACATGGTATATAGACGTTTCACAAGGATGGACGTAAGATTGACGAATGTGTTGCAAGCGTAAGAACACAACAGCGAGTATAGTTGCATATACCCATGTGTGTCCCATTGAATGCAAGGGAAAGGGAGCGTATCAGTATTATCAGCTACGTTGCAGTAGGTGAGTCTGATATAATTGTTGATTATTATGCAGTTCATGCTTATGAAAAGCCAAACCATAGAAATATCCAAATTGCACACAATCCCCGTCCCATATGAACTCCATCAATGTTGCTCAGTACGACGCAGCTATTCTGTAGGATCAGTGTTGAGTTCATCATTGCATAACTTCTTCAGAGTGTCGATGCTGTTGATATAGATTTTTCGATTAAGTCCTGCATTGCTTGGTGATCTAAGCCATATGTACACTTTACCATCCCTAGAACCACAATAGTCAACTTTGCCGTTACTTCTCTTTTTAAGCTGCCGGAGAGTGTAGAGAATACTCGATCTTGCAGGAGTCAAACTTTCATTCACGAATAAGTTGGCTGGTTTAGTCCTTCTGCAAGCTTGTATAACGTCATTTTTTATTTCTGTATTACGGAGATGCACCAAAAATATTTCGTCTGTCAGGAACCTGAGATGCAGACCCAGCAACCAGACGAAAGGCGTCTACAATATTGGATACTGCAAGTTCGTACTTCAAATATGTCTTCAGAGCACTCACAACCACCTGACCCGTGGTTTCACCGGCAACAGCTGGTGGGAGCGCAACCCCGGACATAACAATCTTATTACGCCGTTCGGATGCTTCTATATTATCTACACGTTCCTCAAGTCTACCGAGATCTCTCTTCAGAGTAGAATTCTCAGCTTCCAACCTACGAATTTTATCATCTGTTTCAGTTAACAGTTCCGTAAGTCTATCAATCTTGTTAGACAAAATAGAAATAACCGTCCTGCTCTCACTTGACAAATTATCAATTTCCAATTCATCACCAGAGTTGCTTGGTAAGTCAGGCGAAGAATTTTTATTATTTTTACTTGTTCGTCCCATTATTGAAATATTTTTACTGATGGAATTCAGCAATATAGTCTCACTGTCGGTTGACCAGATGTAAATAATTTCCGCAGAATAGATCTCGTGAGACGCTGACTGGTTACCATGGAAACACAGAATGTAAACAAAGATGGCTACCTGCGTGAGTTGACAGATTACACAAAATCACCTTTAAGATTCCGTTGAGTGGTAATTGGTGAGTGATAATGGAACCAGATTGAAGAAAAAACACTAGAACTATTTTCATGAAGTCAACGAAACACTTTTGATAGATTTTTAACGTCGAAATAGCCAACTAGTATCACAACACTGAGGAGCTCACAAACACACGTCTGTACAGCGTGACGGTTGAACTATGTGTAGTCAGAAACACTAAAATACAGAAAAATCTGGGGAAAAAATATTAGTACACAGAACAGAAAATAATATAATTCCGTAATTTTCCGCCATAATACAACACTAGTATTAATATTTTCTTCATGAAATGGGTCACACTATTCATATTGATAATATAACATAATGATATCCATCATGAGTTAATTGGCTTTGTTGCAATAATTAGCATGGGTACACTAAGTGGCATGGGTACACTAAGTGGCTTGGGTACACTAAGTGGCTTGGCTTGGTCACACTAAGTGGCTTGGTCACACTAAGTGGCTTGGTCGCACTAAGTTGCTTGGTCGCACTAAGTTGCTTGGTCGCACTAAGTTGCTTGGTCGCACTAAGTGGCTTGGTCACACTAAGTGGCTTGGTCACACTAAGTTGCTTGGTCGAAGTAAGTTGCTTGGTCGCACTAAGTTGCTTGGTCGCACTAAGTTGCTTGGTCGCACTAAGTTGCTTGGTCGCACTAAGTGGCTTGTTCGAACTAAGTGATTTGGTCACACTAAGTGGCTTGGTCACACTAAGTGGCTTGGTCGCACTAAGTGGCTTGGTCGCACTAAGTTGCTTGGTCGCACTAAGTTGCTTGGTCGCACTAAGTTGCTTGGTCGCACTAAGTTGCTTGGTCGCACTAAGTTGCTTGGTTGCACTAAGTGATTTGGTCACACTAAGTGGCTTGGTCGCACTAAGTTGCTTGGTCGCACTAAGTTGCTTGGTCGCACTAAGTGGCTTGTTCGAACTAAGTGATTTGGTCACACTAAGTTGCTTGGTCGCACTAAGTTGCTTGGTCGCACTAAGTTGCTTGGTCGCACTAAGTGGCTTGTTCGAACTAAGTGATTTGGTCACACTAAGTGGCTTCGTCACACTAAGTGGCTTGGTCGCACTAAGTTGCTTGGTCGCACTAAGTTGCTTGGTCGCACTAAGTTGCTTGGTCGCACTAAGTGGCTTGTTCGAACTAAGTGATTTGGTCACACTAAGTGGCTTGGTCGCACTAAGTGGCTTGTTCGCACTAAGTGGCTTGATAGCGATAACTGACAGTCTTCCATTTTCCTAAATTTGTTTTTTTTTCTCATCAGTCTTAAGGAGGGGACACAAAATAATTAATAATCACACTACTGGTATTATTAGTATGTATATGTAGATTAACTAAAGTATTTTATTTAGTATTTCCTCATTTAATAACTTGCAATCCTAGTGAATAGTAATAAAATAGACTTTTACTACTGACTACATTTATGTAGAAAATATATATCAGAAAAGATAGTGCTATTTTTATCATCTTGGCTGAGATTGATTTTCTATCTACATAAATGTAAGCAGTAATAAAAGAGACTATTTTATCACTACCTACAATAATAAAAAAAGTGTCACGCAGAGCCACTCAGGTTTTTTTTCTCTCACGGATGGGGCCAAAAGCGAAACACTTTACCAATTGCCTGCAAACTATAAATTGATATCTTTTCGTTCAAAGAGCATGGAAATGTTTCAGTGCGATGCACTTTAGTCTACAGTATTTCAGTGCAATGCACTTAGAATATGTTAACTGAAATTACTCCCATTACTTTAACGAAGGATAATTTAAGACACTAAAGTGCATCGCACTGAAATATTTTCAAGTTCTTGAAATACATATAAGTATATCAAAATTATAGTTGATGCTCTTAAGTGTCACGTGAATCAGTTTCTAATATAAATATAGGGAAGATTTCAAAGTTTTATTACAAATAAACCAATCAGTACCCAGTAAGTTATGAACATGAACAAAAATTAGGATAATATACACTATAATATGTATTATATATTTAGAAACTAGTACATATAAATTTTAAATTTCAAAAAGATTATAGATTAACATTATTAAGTGTAATTATTCATGTAACAATATTTTAAAATATAGAATTATTTTCCTTGTAAAAATATATCCCTATTAAGTTTTCTAAATTTTGAAGAAAAAAGTGGTCGAGATTTCTGTGAAATATTTTATACAAGAGTTCAAGAATGAATGAATGTTCAAGAGAAACTTTCAAATATTTTAAATTAATTAAAAATAAACTCCAACACTTCGCCATCTTTAATTTTAAACATGAAGAGTTGACAATGTTTCACAGCAGAATTTCCCTAGTTTATATCATGTATATTTCCCTCTCCTTGACGTGATATGAAACCTTTGGGGATTATTTTGCCTCGGTCTGCAATTTCCTCAGTCGGTGAGTTTGAGAACCAATAACTTCTACCTACAAGGACCTTATTAGAAAGAAGGAAACTGTTTTCGAAAAGCCAAGTAGCACTCCATGTCTCTCAGAGATATTTCCACGGTGTGACGAGGGATTGAAAATCGAAGTCTGACATGACAGTTCACTCGGTAGCTAATGAGGTGACGATAGTTGATATTGATTGGATAAAAATGAACCCTGCAATTCTCTTCAGTGATGTAGAATTGTATCGCAGAGTTTTGTCTAGGGTTTGTGACAATATGTACAGTGCAGGTCAAAAGTGTTTGCAATTTACTAAAATCAGTTTTTTTTAAAGTAAATCATTGTTCCACTGTGAAAAACTGGAATAAAAAGACTTCTAAAATCACAAAAATATTATTACTTATTGAAACGTCTTATTACAAATAAAAAGATGCCAAAAAGTGTTTAACATTACACTCAAATGGTATTTGAAACATAGTACAGGTTTATAATACATTGTATAGTAGTTATATGAACGTAAATGCATCAAAATTTTAGATTATGTCCTTTTGTTAGCCTCTTAATATTGGCGTTAATGAAAATATGTGTGTGGAGGACAATTGAGATTTTTTATAAATTTCAAACTTATAAATCCCACATGGTTTTATTACTTCAACTAATAATTTATCAACAAAAGATATCAATTTCTCTGTTTCTAAAGGCGTTATTTAAGAACAAACTTCCAAAATCATTTGTCAGAGATCTTGTTTGTTCGTACATTGGCATCCAGTCGCATAAAGCTTTCTCTCGATGGTGGACCACAGATTCTGTTTGGAGTTAATGCCAGTACTCAATGGGAGCCAATCCATGTGATTCTTACGAGTGATGCCTGGTTCTGCTCGCCAACGTTTGGTGAAATGAAAACCAATACTTTGAATGTTATCCTGATGAAAAATGATATTCTTTTTGACGTCATCAGATGAAGAATTTAACCAGGAGAGAAAATTGTCTCTCAGTAATTCATCATAGTTCTTAGAGTTCATTTTGAGACTATAAGGATCAAGAAGAGGTTCAACCAATTTGTTACCAATAATTACAGACCATAACTTGATGCTGCCACCTACGTGGACTTGACTCCTTCAGAAGCCATTCTCGGATCCAACCGTCAGTGCCGTCCAGGGTGACTCTGGTCTCGTGAGACCAAATTACAGTTTAGAAATCACTTTTCAGGTATTGCGTTGCGCATGAGAGCCTTTTCTGACCATTGACTTGGCTTAGAGGAGGCATACTGTCGGTGCACTTTGATTCGCTATCTCTCTCAGGATTCCATTTCGGGCTATTTTTAGACTCGTGGGTAACTCCAGCTTTGTCAAAAATTTCGTTATAAGTTCCGTGAGAATTCTTTGATGAAGATCTCCTAATTTTTCCTAAATCTTTGCTTGGAATCACCTTTCTCCTTTTCAATTTATATTCAACGGCAAAAACTTTTAACCCACGCAGCATCGCTGATTCTAATGTTAATATAGAATGGTACCCTGGGATACACATTTCAGTGGTCAGAAATTGATCAAATAACCTGTATCATTTATTTAGGTAACAAAAATTTCCGGTTACTGAGATATATTTCAAAAAAATCATTGATGCGAACATTTTTGGCTCGCACTGTATTTTAAAATCATAAATAATATGAATATCATAGACGAAACGAAATGAAATGGTATCGAATACTATATAGTATATACCGATGGTTTAGATCAACTCAATATTATTTAATTCGCTCCGTCATCTTTTGGGGATCTATGATTTTGAAAGATAAATTTTTGAATAAAATAATAAAACAAAATTTATTGCTTGCTTTCATCATCAATTACATGAATGATGAATATATAGTTTTTTGTTCACGCTTCAAATTAATTAATTTGGAATATAAAGGGCTAAACGAGTACAATATAGTATACATTTTGTTATAAAAGTGCAGATAGTTATCAAGGGAGTACAATATACTACGTACTTTGTTGTAACAGTGCAATATGTCTAACTGTCGTAATATTTGACGGTGACACCAGTGAACATTTCCCCACACAACTAATAATCCAGACGACTGTGACACCTACAGTGCAAGAAACATTGAGCCTCTCTCTGTATAACTATTTACCAATTTAAACTCACGTCAGAAAATGGAACTTTTGTTCTTTGTGTAAATGAGGCCATTTGAAGTGAAATTGCATAATTTAAATGCTTTGAATGTGCCAAATAAAATGAGGGGTGGGGGAGAAGGAAGGGGGGGGGGGAAGGGGGCGCTATTGCAGAATGAAAAGGAATCGTAATTTGAGAGTTTGAAGTTTGAGTTATTGAAGAAATTTCCATCATGAAACTACAAAAGAAGCAAACACATGTTACGTAATTTCTGTGAACATTGGCACTGCATCAACTAAAGTGCATCAACTGGATATACATCAAGTGGAAGTACATCAAGTGGAAGTACATCAAGTGGATATACATCAAGTGGTAATACATCAAATGGTAATACATCAAGTGGTAATACATCAAGTGGAAATACATCAAGTGGTAATACATCAAATGGATATACATCAAGTGGTAATACATCAAATGGATATACATTAAGTGGTAATACATCAAATGGATATACATCAAGTGGTAATACATCAAATGGAAGTACATCAAGTGGTAATACATCAAGTGGTAATACATCAAATGGATATACATCAAGTGATAATGCATCAAATGGATATACATCAAGTGGTAATACATCAAGTGGTAATACATCAAGTCAAAATATATCAAGTGGTAATACATCAAATGGATATACATCAAGTGGTAATACATCAAGTGGTAATACATCAAGTCAAAATATATCAAGTGGTAATACATCAAATGGATATACATCAAGTGGTAATACATCAAGTGGTAATACATCAAGTCAAAATATATCAAGTGGTAATACATCAAATGGATATACATCAAGTGGTAATACATCAAATGGAAGTACATCAAGTGGTAATACATCAAGTGGTAATACATCAAGTGGATATACATCAAGTAATAATGCATCAAATGGATATACATCAAGTGGTAATACATCAAGTCAAAATATATCAAGTGGTAATACATCAAATGGATATACATCAAGTGGTAATACATCAAATGGTAATACATCAAGTGGATATACATCAAATGGTAATACATCAAGTCAAAATATATCAAGTGGTAATACATCAAGTGGATATACATCAAGTGGTAATACATCAAATGGATATACATCAAGTGGTAATACATCAAATGGTAATACATCAAGTGGTAATACATCAAGTGGAAATACATCAAGTGAAAGTACATCAAGTGGAGATACATCAAGTGGAAGTACATCAAGTCAAAATACATCAAGTGGAAATACATCAAGTGGAAGTACATCATGTGGAAATACATCAAGTGGAAGTACATCAAGTGGAAGTACATCAAGTCAAAATACATCAAGTGGAAGTACATCAAGTGGAAATACATCAAGTGGATATACATCAAGTGGTAATACATCAAATGGATATACATCAAGTGGTAATACATCAAATGGAAGTACATCAAGCGGTAATACATCAAGTGGTAATACATCAAGTGGAAGTACATCAAGTGGTAATACATCAAGTGGATATACATCAAGTGGTAATACATCAAGTGGAAGTACATCAAGTGGAAATACATCAAGTGGATATACATCAAGTGGAAATACATCAAGTGGAAGTACATCAAGTGGAAGTACATCAAGTGGAAATACATCAAGTGGAAGTACATCAAGTGGAAGTACATCAAGAGGTAATACATCAAATGGAAGTACATCAAGTGGTAATACATCAAGTGGTAATACATCAAGTGGAAGTACATCAAGTGGAAATACATCAAGTGGAAATACAGCAAGTGGATATACATCAAGTGGTAATACATCAAATGGATATACATCAAGTGGTAATACATCAAATGGAAGTACATCAAGTGGAAATACATCAAGTGGAAGTACATCAAGTGGAAGTACATCAAGTGGAAATACATCAAGTGGTAATACATCCATTGGTAATACATCAAGTGGTAATACATCAAGTGGAAATACATCAAGTGGAAATACATCAATTGGTAATACATCAAGTGGTAATACATCAAGTGGTGATACATCAAGTGGTAATACTTTAAATGGTAATACATCAAGTGGTATTTGTTGTATGATAGAACTTGTCAAGCTTATATTATATATGTATGTATAGTGTGGCTCTACAACTGCCATAGTGGACAACTGCCATGCGGACAACTGCCGTGCAATATATTATAATT
>CANNZV010005074.1:14221-45778 GCA_947561585.1 Caprella mutica | reverse complement strand
CACTAAACATACACCTATACACACCTTATTGCAAAAACAGGTACCTACTAGGAAAATTCGTCGCGAGGACAATTCGTCGCGGGGACAATCCGTTGCAGGTACAATTCGTCGCGGGGACAATTCGTTGCAGGTACAATTCGTCGTGAACAATTCGTCGCAGAATTATTTGTTCCGGACAATTCGTCGCGGACAATTAATTATTCCACATTTCAAAATAGATTATTAAACATTTCAAATAAGTAAAAATAATTAGATAATAAAATAATATCAAGATTTGGTATCAACAATACGAGTAATTTATATAAATCTTACAACCTCAGATCAAAACAACTCAAAATTTCTGGATGTAATTTGAAGAATTAAAAAATGTATAAAATCGTGTTGAATTTAAGTTAAAAATTTATGAATACGAATATAGAAAAGAAATATAAAAAACTGTACGCGACGAATTGTCCGTAACGAATTGTCCGTGACGAATTGTCCGCGACGAATTGTCCCCGCGACGAAATGTCCGGACACGGCAAAAGCCTACTCACAGTACACACAAATCGTACACGGTAGTCACAAAATGTACACAAAAACCATACACACAGTACACACCAAATATACACACAGTATACACAATCCACACACGAAGTACACACTACGTAAGTATACACAGACACCACACACACACACATACTTAGGTTAAAAGAAACACTGCAATGTTTATTATGTAAATGCTGTTCTTTACATTCTAATTAATCCAAACAAATTAAGTAAACAACTGCTTTGCTATCAATCATCTAGTTACTAGTACGGTGTAACTAGTGTGATGATACTATACCAGTATGTACTATAATCTAACGTACCAATAAGAAACAGTTTATTCATGAATACAATAAAAGAATTATTACACTCTTGTATTAAAACACTACAGTGGAAAATCCAGAATTATGAAGTATTATTTTTTTCATAATTCAAAGCCACTTCATATCTCGGGTGCATTAGGTAGTTTTCTATAATTAATATCTTAGAAAACTATGGAAATCTTTTATAGGGATAACTATGACGCATACATTTTCTATAATTTAAACATAGAAAACTACCTCATAACTCAAATGCTTTTCATAATTCATATTCCATTTTACTCGAGTGCATCATTACTCAGGAGTTGAAGCTCTGGGGCATTTAGGACAACCTATCTGATAGAGATACTGAACCTATCTTGAGTTTTATATATAAGAAAATACAGAAAAAAGTGAGAGGGATGAACATCAGATACCAAAAAGGAGCACAAACTTAAAAAGAACGGACGGCCATATATATGTTTCCTAGTTTCATCACATAACAATTTTCAAAGCAATAATTCGTGTAATTCACGTTTGAATATAGAAAAAGAGCTGGAATTAACGACACAGATATATAGGACCAATATATGACACATTTTCTTGTGATTTAGATAGGCAGTTATCTGGGCAGTTAACAGGCAGTTATCCGAAATTGACTTTGAGGGTCAAATGTATACCCAAAACGTACCGTCACCAGCAAACAATGTGAACTTCATAATATCAGAAGATTTAGCCAAATCGTTTATGTAGACGAGAAATAATAGCAAACCCAAAACACTTCCTTGAGGTACTCCTTAGGTTATCAATTATATACGAGGTATTTCCTGAAATAGATATATACAGCTGTCTACTATTGAAATATGATTCGTACCACTTATGACTAAATCCTCTTATGCAATACATCTTAACAGAAATTAGTCAAATGAATCTAAAACTTTTGAAAAATCACACATCACTGATAATTTGAATCGAAATTACAATGTACATAATTTTAAAAAATGAAGAAATTGCTTAATTGCTTGAGTTGCAGATCTGCCTGCCCTATGTACTATAAACTAATTAACTGTTTGTACTATAATCTAACTACCACTATGTACTATAACCTAACTACCAGTATTTGTTACAATCATAACTGCACTTTACATTACAATAATTTCTAATAATATTAATTTCAAAATCTCATAAAATATAGTGTTCCTATTTTCATGTTCTTAACATGTGCTATAATATATTTACAGTATCTTTTTATCTCCTCTATAGTGGTTTATAGTATCCCAAGAGAACGTTATTAATTTGTTTACAGATAATTAAGTTTTACGATATCTTATATCCTTGATATATACTTCGATATACATTAATGTAAGATAATACGCAAGACGCTTTCTAGGTTATGTAATACGGTGTTCAATTAACAAAATTCTATATTATTACTTAGTTAATTTGTAACATTATAGGCTGTAACGTATTTATGTATTTTTATTATAATGTAAAACAATGTATTAAAGTATTTTTTGATATATTAATGTTTTTAAATTAAATCTCGATACAAGATGGAAAATTAATTACAACTGAAATAGTTAGTACGATTACTGTGACGAGTTTTTGCTGCCAGGCACAAAACAACAAAACTTTTATTTTATTAATTAAATTGTATTATATATAATTTTCTTATATCATCGATCATATGATTTTTTTTTTCATTTTTTTTTGTCTTCATTTGATAATTTATATTTTATTTTTATTTTTTTGTCTTCTTTTTCATAACATTCTACCTTCCTGACATAATATCATCTCACCAGTTTCTCCCTTTCCACCAGACTGCCACTCCTGCTGGGTGTTCTGGTAGGTGCCGTGGTTGCCCTGACGGTTGTGGTAGTTGTCAGCTGTCTCCATTGCTCCTGTTGTCTACTGTACAAAAAAAGACAGCCTTCCAACACTGGTGAGAAATAAATGACTAATATTATGATAACTAACAGATGAAACAATTTGCTCAAACGAGTTTTATTTTGCTAGATAAATTCAAGAAAAAAAATTATTATTTTATCTTCAAAAGTTTTATTTTTCTTCAAAAGTTTTATTTTTCTTCAAAAGTTTTATTTTTCTTCAAAAAGTTTTATTTTTCTTCAAAAAGTTTAATTTTTCTTCAAAAAGATTAAATTTCTTGTATTTTCTTCAATTTTTTCAAAAAAAATTATTTACTTCAAACAATATATTTTGATCCAAAAAGTTACACTTCATGCATACAACTTTTCAATTCAAATCAATGTGTTTACATATCAACATTTACATTGCATAAATAACTCGCTCACATTAAATATATTTATTATCTTTTCTACAGTAATAAATACCTTTACCACTGTCTATTATAATTATATCATATCGTATTACCAAATATTAAACCCAACCTAATTTATTATCAATGCAGTAATTTGAATATTCGATACATGTATCTACTGCTAATTAATGAGTGAAATGATACACCAGAATAGTACCTAGATAGATTTATCTGTTTGAATATACTCCTCCTGTTTAGATATACTCCTCCTGTTTGGATATACTCCTCCTGTTTGGATATACTCCTCCTGTTTAGATATACTCCTCCTGTTTGGATATACTTCTCCTGTTTGGATATACTCCTCCTGTTTAGATATACTCCTCCTGTTTGGATATACTCCTCCTGTTTGGATATACTCCTCCCCTACTGTTTAGATATACATCTCCTGCTTAGATATACTCCTCCTGTTTGGATTTACTCCTCATGTTTAGATTTACTCCTCATGTTTAGATTTACTCCTCATGTTTTGATTTACTCCTCCTGAGATTTACTTCTCATGTTTTGATTTACTCCTCCTGAGATTCACTCCTCCTGTTTAGATTTACTCCTCCTGTTTAGATTTACTCCTCCTGTTTAGATTTACTCCTCCTGTTTAGATTTACTCCTCCTGTTTAGATTTACTCCTCCTGTTTAGATTTACTCCTCCTGTTTAGATTTACTCCTCCTGTTTAGATTTACTCCTCCTGTTTAGATTCACTCCTACTGTTTAGATTTACTCCTCATGTTTAGATTTACTCCTCATGTTTAGATTTACTCCTCATGTTTAGATTTACTCCTCCTGTTTAGATTTACTTCTCATGTTTTGATTTACTCCTCCTGAGATTCACTCCTCCTGTTTAGATTTACTCCTCCTGTTTAGATTTACTCCTCCTGTTTAGATTTACTCCTCCTGTTTAGATTTACTCCTCCTGTTTAGATTTACTCCTCCTGTTTAGATTTACTCCTCCTGTTTAGATTCACTCCTACTGTTTAGATTTACTCCTCCTGTTTAGACCCCCCTTCCCCCGGTTCAAATACCCCCCCCCCCTCCCTTCTCTCCCCGTAAGTTCCTATCTTTCTCTCCCTTCAACAGAAATAAATAGAATTCTCATCCATCTGGAATGATTTCGAATTAACTTCCCTAAAGAGTTATTCACCCAAACTCTACGGGAATGATCCGCCTCATATTTTACCCTTGCTGTACTGCATGCCATGTAACTAATGACTTAGTACTATTTTAGTAATATTAAGAGTCATTTAAGAATAAATTGCAGTGATTGAAGAAATTCGATTTGTTGATTGAAATTCAAAGATTGGAATTTAATTATTTTTTCGAAAATTAAATTTTTAATTAATTGATTGAATTCATTTTTAGTGTCAATTATAACATTATCTATTAATTAAATTTCCATCCCTGGTTTAAATGTTCATTACTCAATTTTAAACTATTTCATATATATTTAAACGTGTTCATTTTCAATTTTAAATAAATACTAAATTTAGTATTTGTTCATATTCAAAATGTCAATTTCTTTATTTTGAATATTTGATTCATTTACATTTTTAAAATGCTGGGTAGAGCAATTTTAAATAAACGATAACTTTTTCTCTGTTGCTAAATTACCCAAACAAAGAATGTAATTTTACACCATTTCTCACCATTTAAATAAACAGCCCCTCAAATCCCTAGGGTTCAACACTCTATGTCTTCTCACACTAGGTCCCTAGGTTAGACATAGGATTATGTGTTCTCTTTTCTATGTCCCTAGGAGTTATAGGAAATTTCGGTCCCGGAAAACTCGGTCTCAGTGTTATTAAAGAACAATAATAGAGAAAGTAGAAATTATGAGTACTAAAATGTGTAGTTTCATTATCAAAAGCGGATGACATCATTAACTGTTGTAAAATTACACGTAACATTAGTAAATCTGACATCTTTTGGCATTTTTTTAACATGAGATATGAGCGCAAAATTCGGTCCCAGGTAAAAATAAAACTCATGAATTAGATGTATCGGGGGACGTGAAGCCATGCACCATACCTAGGTTACACATAAGCCTATGTTCCCTTTTCTATGTCCCTAGGTTACACATAAGCCTATGTTCCCCTTTCTATCTCCCTAGGTTAGACATAAGCCTATGTTCCCTTTTCTATGTCCCTAGGTTGTACATAGGCCTATGTTCCCTTTTCTATGTCCCTAGGTTACACATAAGCCTATGTTCCCTTTTCTATGTCCCTAGGTTGTACATAGGCCTATGTTCCCTTTTCTATGTCCCTAGGTTGTACATGGGCCTATGTTCCCTTTTCTATGTCCCTAAGTTGTACATAGGCCTATGTTCCCTTTTCTATGTCCCTAGGTTGTACATAGGCCTATGTTCCCTTTTCTATGTCCTTAGGTGCAGCCCATGTATAGCCTCAATATCACCTAGTGATGACAGACACCCAGCAAATGTAAAACAAAAACAATCTTTCTCACTTCTCCTGTAATAACATTTGGCGAAGAAGCAATATGGGGTGAGTTCTGAGTTATTGGGCAGTTCCACATTGTCGATGATATAAAAAAATATATGATTATTATTTATATTTTGATAGGTATCCATGATAACTGCATGTATCAATGATACCATTAAAATAATCCGTTGATTAAAATATTTTTTACATGGAACTGTCCTATAATTTCAAACTTACCTCAACTAGGAAACGAATTTAAAATAATGTTGTGAAAGATATAATAGAAATTTCTTATACATATAAGAGAATTTTCTTCCAAAAAGATTAATAACCTAAGGAGTGTAAGAGTTACCCTAAATAGCGCTATAGTTACCCCAAATAGCATAAGAGTTACCCTAAATAGCATCAGAGTTACCTCAAATAGCCTAAAAAATACCCTAAATAGCATAAGAGTTACCCTAAATAGCATAAGAGTTACCCTAAATAGCATAAGAGTTACCCTAAATAGCATCAGAGTTACCCCAATAGCATAAAAGTTACCCCTAATACCCTAAGAGTTACCCTCAAAGGCCCCGTTCTCATTAACTCTTAATTGGTCCCACTTCCTCCACCATAAATTCTGGTCTAAATATTTTGACATTGCCAGACGTGTTGGTTAACGTTAACGTCTTAATAGGTTTAAATGCCTTTATTTTACCATTGTGTCTGGTGTAGAATGTGAACTCACTCATGAAATGTACTATGACAAGTTCTTCTGTATTCAATTAATTTCCTTGAACAAAAACATAATTTATAAAGGATAGGATTTAGTTATACGTTAGCACTTAAATTATTTAGATGTCTAATCAATAGTTAGGATGAAGAATAATAATTATTGTACTGAAGTTACAGTTTTATACTCAATTCTTTTATTTTTTCGAGATTTGACAGAAGTATTTTGAAACACAAGAAGAGTTGTAAATGAAGTGCACAGTGAAGAGTTAAAACAACCACCAATAGTTGTAAATGTAGTGCACTGTGAAGGGTTAAAACAACCACCAATAGTTGTAAATGAAGTGCACTGTGAAGGGTTAAAACAACCACCAATAGTTGTAAATGAAGTGCACTGTGAAGGGTTAAAACAACCACCAATAGTTGTAAATGAAGTGCACTGTGAAGAGTTAAAACAACCACCAATAGTTGTAAATAAAGTGCACAGTGAAGAGTTAAAACAACCACCAATAGTTGTAAATAAAGTGCACTGTGAAGGGTTAAAACAACCACCAATAGTTGTAAATGAAGTGCACTGTGAAGGGTTAAAACAACCACCAATAGTTGTAAATGAAGTGCACTGTGAAGGGTTAAAACAACCACCAATAGTTGTAAATGAAGTGCACTGTGAAGGGTTAAAACAACCACCAATAGTTGTAAATGAAGTGCACTGTGAAGGGTTAAAACAACCACCAATAGTTGTAAATGAAATGCATAGTGAAGGGTAAAACAACCACCAATAGTTGTAAATGAAATGCATAGTGAAGAGTTAAAACAACCACCAATAGTTGTAAATGAAATGCACAGTGAAGAGTTAAAACAACCACCAATAGTTGTAAATGAAATGCATAGTGAAGGGTAAAACAACCACCAATAGTTGTAAATGAAATGCATAGTGAAGGGTAAAACAACCACCAATAGTTGTAAATGAAATGCATAGTGAAGAGTTAAAACAACCACCAATAGTTGTAAATGAAATGCACAGTGAAGAGTTAAAACAACCACCAATAGTTGTAAATGAAATGCATAGTGAAGGGTAAAACAACCACCAATAGTTGTAAATGAAATGCATAGTGAAGGGTAAAACAACCACCAATAGTTGTAAATGAAATGCATAGTGAAGGGTAAAACAACCACCAATAGTTGTAAATGAAATGCATAGTGAAGGGTAAAACAACCATCACAGTATAAGAATTCTCTAGTTCAAAATCTTACAAATTTGTCATCGTGTACTCAGACTAATTTTGAAATATCTACAAACATTTCAATTAAAGAAATTATTTTTGGAAATTAATACACTGTCTTTAAATTCATACACTTTTCTTTGAGTGTACACATTCATTTCTTCTGTCATCATCCATCAAAGTTGGATATCAGTCCTGATCTATCAGGCGAAACGCTCTGCTAAGCTGGTGTTGACAGGCCTCCTTTAGGCTCTAGCTTGTCTGTCTTCACTGAAAACATAGATTCTGATCTCCCAAGTCGAGGGGAAACTGCTTTATTTATGCACTCCAAATTTAATGGTGTGAAAAGCAATGTTTTGGAGTGGAATTATCGTAGTGTTGAAGGAAGGAATTGGTTTAAATGATATTTTGGTTATACGTTGATTCTGAAAAGGGATATTGAAATTCTGTCAGGTTTCGTCACTAATTTTTGTTAAAAAGTTACAGTTTTTGACCATTACTAATATGGAAAAATTATATTGTATGCATCTTAGATTAAACTCTGCAATATTTTTCATGTTTTGTCATTATAAGGTTGTAGTTTTCAGATATTACGGGAAACTGACTGAATTTTATATCTAATTGTACTAAACTGTACATTTTACGGGGGGAAACATAGGCATTGGATTCTTTTAATAAGGTACAATTTGTAATATTTTAAGGGTGTATCGTTTTTTTAGTTAGTTTCACCTCATCAAAATATATTTTCTGAGAAGTTCTACCTTTTTACGTATAATTTGCTCTCTGTACCTAAATATAAGTTCTTACATATAATTTTATAAGTTCTTGCGACGAACCTAAAAGTACACAGGGACCTATAAGTTTACCTATAAGTACACAGGGACCTATAAGAGTACCTATAAGTACTCAGTAACCTATAAGAGTACCTATAAGTACTCAGTAACCTATAAGAGTACCTATAAGTACACAGGGACCTATAAGAGTACCTATAAGTACACAGGGACCTATAAGTACACAGGGACCTATAAGAGTACCTATAAGTACACAGGGACCTATAAGAGTACCTATAAGTACACAGGGACCTATTACTGTACCTATAAGTACACAGGGACCTATAAGTGTACCTATTTCTCCTCCACCGCGTATTTCCCCTCACGTGAAACTCTCTGAGAAGAAACAGACCTAAAGAATTTTCTGCCAAATCTTTTTGCCATCAGAAAAAAATAAACAATTATATGCAGAAGAAATTTTAACTGTAATATATCCTGTAATTTATTTCATAATCTAGATATATTTATTTTTATAATGAGTTTAATGGAAGAATATTGGACATTGACTATAAATATATAATAAATTACAATAAATCTATTAGGATAACTAATTTTTCATAATTCAACAATCTAGATCTTCAAATATATGATCTAGAATATGAAACCGTTCGACAACTCAGAACTTCCCCTACCTATTACAATTTTCAACAAAGAAAATTTGACCTCAATTGACCCATCAATCGGATTAGGCTCAGCATATCGATATTTCTATAATTCCATCTACTCGCTTCAAAGCACAAACATGATAATAATCCATTAGATAATATTATGCTAATCATCTAAGATGATTCTGCTTTGTAAGATAATTACGAGTGAGCAGGCTAGGCTAATCTGGGTAGATTCTTGTGGTTATTTGGCTTGGTTCCAATGGTGAGGGAGGCAGGCAGATGGAGGGTATTCGCGGTACCTAATTTTGTCATTCCGTCTCCCCTCATATACCAATTATAAATACTATCTTTGTATCTTTTACCGACACGATTGAACAATAGTCTTACTGAAATCTTATTTTCAATTATCAATACAATCTCTTTTACTGACAAGATTAAACAAATGTCTTACGAAAGTCTTATTACCCCATTATAATTCTTATCTTTTACTGACACGATTAAACGAAGGTCCTATTTCTATTATAAATACAATCTTTTAAAGACAAGATTAAACAAAATTGTCTTACGAAAGTCTTATTACCCATTATAAATTGTATCTTTTACTGACACGATTAAACAAAGGTCTAATTTCTATTATAAATACAATCTTTTAAAGACAAGATTAAACAAAATTGTCTTACGAATGTCTTATTACCCCATTATAAATTGTATCTTTTACTGACACGATTAAACGAATGGTCTATTTCAATTATAGATACTATCTATTTACTGACACGATTAAACAAATAATTTGCTGAAGTCTTATTACCAATTATAATTACTATCTTTTACTGACATGATTGAACAAATGCCTTACAAAAGTCTTATTTATAAAGATTATACAAAATAAGATATACAAATCTGAATTATATTTTTTTTAACTAAAATATTTTATGATTTCTGTTTATTTCAAAAACTTGAAACAAAAACGTAAATTTAGTTTCACAATTTTGATGACATTTATTATCAATTATAATATCCAAAAAAGTTCATCATGTCAATTGATGTGTTTCATTATTTTGTTCATGAGTCACTTCATTCAAAGTTGTTTTTAGATTTTCTCGCATGTCTACCAGATGTTTAGTGTGTATGTCTGTGCGTAACACAAACGTACGTACAGATACTGAGCTCATTTCTAAAATAAAATAATCACAATCACCAATATTTAAATACAAATTATTTAGCATATACATATATAGTACGTGGTATGAATTAGCCTATGTGTGAACGTGGAGTGACAATTTAGCGTGTGTACGTGGCGTGAGATAATGTGTGTACGTGGCGCGAGTCTCACTTGGCGTAAGTTTTACTTGATGTGAGTTTGCGTGTGTTAGGGTGGCGTGAATTTTTCATGTCGAGTTTTTTACGTGGCATGAGTTTTACGTGACGTAAGGTTGCGTGAGTTTTACGTGGCGTGAGTTTGTATACGTGGCGTGAGTTTGCGTGAGTTTGTATACGTGGCGTGAGATTACATGAGTTTTACGAGGCGTGAGTTTGCGTGAGTTTTACGTGGCGTGAGCTTAGTTGAGTGTACGTGGCGTGAGTTTGCTTGTGTATACGTGACCTGAGTTTTGCATTGCGTGAGATTAGTTGAGTGTACGTGGCGTGAGTTTGTGTGTGTATACGTGACCTGAGTTATGCGTGGCGTGAGATTAGTTGAGTGTACGTGGCGTGAGTTTGCTTGTGTATACGTGACCTGAGTTTTGCATTGCGTGAGTTTGCATGTTTGTACGTGGCGTTAGATAACAATTACTGTTTATCTAACGTTAGTTAAGAGTTACTACGTGACTTCACTAAGCATTGTGAACGTGACGGTAGTTAACTTGTATGTACGTATCTTGTTCTCATAATAACACCCCTAGTCGTCAATGTGTCTAGGTTTATTTGTTGTTAAAACACTCGTGCTCTCGTCTCCCCCCATGAAATATTACGACCAGTTAATATGTGATAAATCGAAGGTAAACACTTTTTTATGAGCTGAACAGACACATACGTCTGCTTTCGTCCATTTGGCTGTCTGGGTGATTACTATTTAACTATCTTTTTTATTACAGCTACAACTTATGTTTCTACAAATGATTGTAGTCTCTCTTGATAAGATTGATGTTTGCTATTTTTATACTCATCGTTGTTAACTATTATGACATTATTCTTTCACTCATGAATATTTCATGCAATTTCTTCTATG
The DNA here is from genome assembly GCA_947561585.1 of Caprella mutica. NCBI lineage: Eukaryota > Metazoa > Arthropoda > Malacostraca > Amphipoda > Caprellidae > Caprella > Caprella mutica. The sequence goes on along the minus strand of CANNZV010005074.1, from coordinate 34,584 downwards.
AAAATGTATATATTCGATAATCTTCAATCAGTCGCTCTAGGTTCTAACTCTAAACTGCTTTATTTAAGATTTTTCAGTAAATTCTAATACACCCAAACTATATACATTCAATTTAACCTACATTTCATGGAATTTATTTTTGAAAACCATTAAAGTATTCAATTTCTTCTTTTTAATTCGATGCATTCAGTTACTTAAGTCTAGGCTTTAGGTTTGGCAATTCGTTTTCTATGACTGACCTTTTCGTTTTCTTTAGGTCCGGTGTATCAAGTTAGAGGGGGCACTCCTTCAGTTTCAGGAATGGCTAATATGTACAGTTTTAGCAGAGCGACAACTCCTCACTGTACAATCTCAAGGTAAATATTAAATATTATCAATTCAATCATACATTTTTTTCTTATTCACATCCAAAAAAGTTGTTTGATTAAATTATTTAAATATAAACGTCTGATAATTTAAATTGAGGCGGAGATAGAAAATGTTTCTTCTCATAAATTGTTTTTGTGTTTTTAGTTCATAATTTGGTGGCATTTATGAATTGCATTCTTTAATATTATTATTTTGATAGTTTAATTTACTTTTCACTCTTCTTATTTATATTCTGTATAATTTCTAATCTTTATTTACTTATCATTTCCAGATCTTCATCTACGAGGTATGTATTAACTAATCAGTAATTAGTCTGCTAACTAACATTTGTCTTCTTATGCTAACTGTGGATAACATCCTTCAAAATCTAAGAAAATTAGCTATCTGCATTTGTTGATGTTACTGTCTGATAGCATACTTATTACTTATATCTAGAATATCTTCCATTTGTTATATCAAATAAAATATTACTCAAGGAACATTTTAATTAGGACAATATTGGGACGAGCAAAACGCTCTTATTGAAACAAGATTGGTAAACATCATTGTCCCAATATTGGATCACAATTGCATAACAAGCATTGACAAGTTGATAGGTTCAAATCGTGTTTCAATTTTATAGTTCCAATGTCCGAACATGTACTCTCGACAGTACAATAATGTCCCAATAAAGCTTTATTGCCTGGGTAATCATACTCCCTCTATTCAATGGACTGCAAATTCACTTAATTTTTCTCCTTCATCGCTATCAACTAATCGAATAATGTTGCCATTACATTTCCTGCCTCTCATTCCTTTGATATCCCCTCTTTTTAACTCTGAGAGCAAAGTGAGAAAAATGCCATTCAATTATGATGAAAGGCACTGCACGATTGTATCGCCACTATTGTGGTGAAGTTAGCCAGTAATGAAAGGACGATTGCATCGCCACTTTTTTGCTGCTATGCCTACATCCTCAACTGCTGATGTATTTTTGTCAAAATCGGGCAGCAGTTACGTAAGGCTCATAACTACATTATCCAATCGCCATGAAATGGCCAGATGCTTTTCAGTAGGTATATTTTTTTTAGGTTTGAGTTTTATTTTCGTTTATATTTTCCTGCATCCATGGTTGTGTAGAGTAACTGTGTATGTTTCTTATCCATGGATGGCCCCCGGTGCTCTATCTTTAAGCTGTCTGTCCTTAAATTATTGACGAAAGGGGAAGGTGCTTAAAATTGTTGTACTTCAAACTTCGGGTTATCTTTATCCTTTTTTTAACGCTACTTGCAGTTGAAGAGGATGCCACTAATGTTATTCTCTTCACCTTCTATGTCCAAGATTTTCGTGTTAGGTAGACTCGTAGACTTCATTTACTATCACCTCTTGGTTTTCCGCTTTCATTCGTGAGTTCAGTGGCCGGTACTTGTATCTCTTTTCATCGCATTCCTTGGTAAGAGATTTTATTAACGAAATAGCTTTTCTACATCCATAAAATAGTCATGGATTGTGTAGATCTCTTATCCATGGGTGTCTGTTTTAGAAATCAACGCGCTTGGTCGATACGGTAACCTACAACACAATGATATGATGCTAGGAAAATTCGTCCACGGAAAATTCGTCCATGGAAAATTCGTCCACGGAAAATTCGTCCATGGAAAATTCGTCCACGGAAAATTCGTCCACGGAAAATTCGTCCATGGAAAATTCGTCCACGGAAAATTTGTCCACGGTAAATTCGTCTGCGGAAAATTCGTCCTTTTTCTTAAATGAGGAATAGAAAGAAAGACATTATTGAGTGTTAACAATATATATAAGAGATAATTGCAGTCGCATAATATCTGGTTAGATGAATTTAACACATATATTCAGCAGTTATAACTGTTGATGAAAAATGTATTATATAATGTAGCTAATATATTATGTTATCTATAATTAAAAAGAAAAAGAAAAAAATAACTTAATCAAATATTTAAATTGAATAGTTGGACATTTTCAGCAATGCGATATTTGTCAAAAAAATTCTGTTTCATTCGGAGTGCATTGCAATACTAGCTTTATAGTGGTTAGACGATATCTCGATATTTTGGCCTTTTACGCTCTGTGTCACCTCTCTTTGTTTGAATTCCCTAAGTTAGGGTTAACTCTTCTACCAAATATTATAATACTCTTTCTTGAACATTCCAAAAATCAATTGAATTTAATGGGTTTTCGCGTTGGTTTCGTCTTCCCTGTTTTGTTCCAATGTACGTACTTCAAAGTAGTTAAAAAACTCAATTGACATCCTCGCATAAATTTTCATCAACGCCAACAACATCTTCAGGTGTTAAGAACGCCAAGGCACCAAACATTTTATCTTAAATTAAATTGTGAAATTATTAAATATCTATCAAGATTAATGTTTCATTAAACAATCATGAATTTTGCAGTACAACAAACTTAATGGATACACCGAAGTAGATTGACTATGTACTATCACCTACATACATTAAACTACTTCATATCAAAACCTTTATCATAACATTTTGTTCAATTTAAATTAATTGTTTTTCGTTTAATGGACGAATTTTCCGTGGCCAAATTTTCAGAGGACGAATTTTCTGGCCACGCAATGATATAATTGTCCCTTCTTCTTTTGATTTGTAATTTGTTTCCTGGTAATTTTAAATTTTGTGTCTCAACTTCTCATATATTACATTTTGTCCTTAAATGGTTTAAGTTTTCCGTTTTGAGAAACTTTCTTCGAATTCTCCTAATCAATACAGTCACCCAATTATTGAAATCACATTACTAATATCAAAAAAAATTCTCTAATATGCAATTTTTCTTATATTATGATCACTTATTTGAAGAAATCAAATATCATTGAAAAATATTCAATTTTCCCTACAGGATAAAATGTAAAACCAATAAAAATATGAACAGAAATTCTCTGATTTTTTAAACAAATATCAGAACAAATATTTTCTAAAGCAATATGCATGAATATCAACCTCATGCCCTCCAAGAATATCTGACATGGTTTTAAATCTTCTTTCCTCCATAGGTCAGTGAGTAGTTCAAATTCCAACCGCCACTCCCTTGTGTCGCTGCGAGTGCCTCTGGACCCGCCTTACATTTCCATGGGTACCGTACCTAGGTACAACCCTATGCAGCACCACAATGCTGCTAGATCAGGTAAACTATCAAAAAGTGGTTGTTCAATATTATTCTACTTGTTTCTCTGACCTGCAGTATGAAACTCGTAAAATTTCTCAGAAACAACGAGAACTTTAAAACTATAACCTGTGGCTGTATTATTTATAAATCAAAAATTTTAATGGGTGAAAGAAAGGATAAGGATCTGAGCTTCTGTACCTTGAGCAATTAATGGAAAACTACTTTCCCGTGAAATAAGTTTGCCGTGGCTGTGAATCTTCTAATTAGTACAGAGTACAGTTACCGAGAGATGTTTTGTTTATCATTAATTAATTTAAAAATAGACCTCCAAAATGTTGATCATCGAGTTTCGAACATTCGAAAAAAATGAAAAAATCGGGATAAATGAAGAGATGACATATTCAATAGTTAGAAAAACTTATTTCACTTCCTCATCGATAATTCTCCAACACCAGGCCTCCAATTAATCACACAAAGAGGTTATGTACAGTCACTAACTTCTGCTCATAATTTCAGATTGCAGCTCAATGATCTCAAGCCTCTCCAGTGGTGTCCCACCCTCAGATTCATCCCATAGAGCTCCCCTTCTTCTTTCGTCTCCTCCAGTGGATATGCCCCCTCCTTACTCCCCCATAGCCCCCTCCTCCATGGTGGCAGTGAGAACATCCTTATCTAGTGGAGGTACTTCCACTTTGAGAAACAACTCCACCACCACCACCATGAGTAGACTTCCACCGCCTGTTCGAGATGATGTGTACGGTGTGGATGACAGCATTACTTCAGGGTAAAAAGTTGCTTTACTCGACAAAAAATATCCTAAATTAAAAAAAGGCATGAATAACCGATTTTCTGCCTGGAATAAACAAAATTGTACAAGCGTATACTTACCTAATTTATATAGTACAAAATACCAATTTTTTCATTTCTTTTCAGGTTGCTCAGTACATTCTCACATACCGGGTCAGTTTTGCCATCAACATCTCTGACGCAAACTCTACGTTCAAGATACGACGGCAGCAATAGCTTCCCACTAACTCCAAGAACTGAAGAAATGACTGACGAAAACCCATTCTTACGACTGAGTCACAGAAGTTACATTGGCGCAGCCAACCGATCCAGCGGGCTTTACTCTCCTTCAGCCAACCTAGATGACAACCTCAATGTTAACACTAACCCACACTTCTACAGCATAGCCAACGATCCTAACCTCAACTTATACAGGACACTTCATCACACTAACCATGACGAGGAGAGGGAATCGTCCTCTCCAGCAACTGACGAGGCAGCGTCTTCATCGTCAGGATTAGCCAAAGACCTGTCCCTTCCTCTTCTTCCATCAACACCCAAAAACTTGCACTACCTTCACGATGCCGATGGTGAGGCCTATAAAGGTGAGAGTGGTGCACCCACTCGGTCATTCCTAGGAGGACACAAGGGTGGGTACGGGTCTCCCGTCGCAGTGGCCCCATTTAGTCCCGCCCTTACACCAACGACGCGTCCGTGTAGTACGGCCCATATCGTCAACACAGGACCTGACGCTGAAGAACCTGAAAATCATTCAAAAAAACTATTCACTGCTACTAAATTCTGAGAAAAAACGTGAAAGCTTACTCAAAAATAGTCATATAAGTAAGGTTTTGACATGAATTTTGCTTACAACAAATTAATCGATTTTCTGATGAAAATATCAATGAACCAAGAACATAGAGGTAAATAATTAGATAATTAACGTATCCTAAAATAACTAAGATTTCTCAGAAAAGGTTATCTATATTTTATATTAAAAATATTGAGGAGCTTTGACGGAAAAGTGCCTTAAAAATTATTTTATTTTGACAATTACTAATTAACAAACAATGTGCCATTATTTGAGTCTTTATTTAATTTGTACCCAAAACATTAATATTTTAAATTATTTTAGAGTTTGTATTTACTTTATGTTAATTATTAATATAATTATATCGAGTTAGGTTAATAATTAATTCTTAAAGCACCTAATTTATAATTGCGAGTAACTTGATAACGTTTTGAGTTTTAAGATTTTTGCTAAAGTTGATAGAAAACCTATAAATAATTCATTATGGTAAAAAGTGCATTTTGTAAATATTTATAATTGGTTTGTCCTAAAGTGTTAAGAAAAGAGTTCCATGTTCCTGTTGTATATTTTGAAAAGAAAGAAGATTTGTTATTGACTTTCATTGTCCTTAAAATTACTGAAACTGTAGTATAGGTCTTCATGGAGCCACTTTCCTTTCTGACTTCTTCTTCCAGTCCCTTGTATTTAATTTCTAGTAATGGTCTTCATGGAGCCACTTTCCTTTCTGACTGCTTCTTCCAGTCCCTTGCATTTAATTTCTAGTAATGGTCTTCATGGAGCCACTTTCCTTTCTGACTGCTTCTTCCAGTCCCTTGCATTTAATTTCTAGTAATGGTCTTCATAGAGCCACTTTCCTTTCAGACTGCTTCTTCCAGTCCCTTGCATTTAATTTCTAGTAATGGTCTTCATGGAGCCACTTTCCTTTCTGACTGCTTCTTCCAGTCCCTTGTATTTAATTTCTAGTAATGGTCTTCATGGAGCCACTTTCCTTTCTGACTGCTTCTTCCAGTCCCTTGTATTTACTTTCTAAGATTGGTATTCATTTTCCTCTTAGATTTTTATGTTAGGTTGACTCGTAGGCTTCATTTACTATCACCTCTTCATTTTCCTCTCGTATCTTGTATTAGGTAGACTCGTAGGATTCATTTACTGTCACCTCTTCATTTTCCTCTCGTATTTTGTATTAGGTAGACTCGTAGGATTCATTTACTGTCACCTCTTCATTTTCCTCTCGTATTTTGTATTAGGTAGACTCGTAGGATTCATTTACTATCACCTCTTCATTTTCCTCTCGTATTTTGTATTAGGTAGACTCGTAGGATTCATTCACTATCACCTCTTCATTTTCCTCTTCCATCTGTGAGTGCAGTCACAGCTTCTTTTGTACTTTCTTTTCTGACTGCTTCTTCCAGTCCCTTGTATCATTTACATTTAGACATCAGTAATTATAGTTCTCTGAGTGGTTAAACGTACGTTAAACCCTTTTATTAATTTTCTGTACTGTTTCTTCTTCATAGTCCCTTGTTTTTATTTTCCTTTTGATATATATTATCTTCATTCACATTTAAAAAAGTACAAATTGAAATGTATTCATTTTTCAATCAATTTAAAGTAACAAGGAGTCAGGGTAACATGTTGTAAGTTCCTTCCAAAAGCTCCCCTAAATGATGAATCTGGGGAAGTTTTGTGACTGTTTGGGGAGGTAGAGGGGGGGGGGGGATCTTCTCAAAAATGACACTTCAATCACTGGAGAGGAAGTAAAGGGAAAGAGTGATTTCCGCCCAGAAATGAAAGGGAAAATGAAGGAGAGGAAGGGTGAAGAGAGAAAAAGAAGGGAAAGAGAAGTATTGAAAGGACTGTAAAGAAATTTAATATTCAGAGTTTTCTTCAGAAAAAGCAATCGAAGTAAATTAAACTTAATTTCAATATTAGGGTCTAGATAGTCCGAAGCTTCTAGGGCCAAATAACTAAGATATAAAAAAATCCTTAATAGGTCCTAATAATTTTTTTCTTTTTATATGTAGAGCCCAGAAGAAGCAGATAAATAAATACAATTAAAATTTAGATAAAAAAATTGTATAGCCTTGAACAAGGAAATCTTTGATCCCAGTCTGTAGTTCATTAACAAATGAGGGTTGGTTATAATCACTTATTAATCAGCATGCAGATCGTTGTTTATAATCACTTATTAATCAGGATGCAGATCGTTGTATATAATCAATTATTAATCAGGATGCAGATCGTTGTTTATAATCACTTATTAATCAGCATGCAGATCGTTGTTTATAATCAATTATTAATCAGCATGCAGATCGTTGTATATAATCATTTATTAATCAGGATGCAGATCGTTGTTTATAATCACTTATTAATCAGGATGCAGATCGTTGTTTATAATCACTTATTAATCAGCATGCAGATCGTTGTATATAATCACTTATTAATCAGCATGCAGATCGTTGTTTATAATCACTTATTAATCAGGATGCAGATCGTTGTTTATAATCACTTATTAATCAGGATGCAGATCGTTGTTTATAATCACTTATTAATCAGGATGCAGATCGTTGTTTATAATCACTTATTAATCAGCATGCAGATCGTTGTATATAATCACTTATTAATCAGCATGCAGATCGTTGTTTATAATCACTTATTAATCAGGATGCAGATCGTTGTTTATAATCACTTATTAATCAGCATGCAGATCGTTGTTTATAATCACTTATTAATCAGCATGCAGATCGTTGTATATAATCACTTATTAATCAGCATGCAGATCGTTGTTTATAATCACTTATTAATCAGCATGCAGATCGTTGTTTATAATCACTTATTAATCAGCATGCAGATCGTTGTTTATAATCACTTTTTAATCAGCATGCAGATCGTCGTTTATAATCACTTATTAATCAGCATGCAGATCGTTCCAAAAAACAAGCCAACATATTGTATTGAATGTTGCGATTTTGGTTACAGTTAATTGTAACATTAAATTATTACCATTACGAGGTGAATAGTGATGATAATCACTGTGAGATCGTATTGCCATTAAAAAAAATCAAAATCACAGTACAACGTTTTGAACCTAAATATAAATGTATGTAACTTGTGTAGATCGATAAGCAACAATAATTATTGACTGATCGTTTTCAAATATTTTCAAATTAAATATTTTACCAGTAAATACTTTTTAATAGAGTAATACTACAAAACTGTTCGTTTGAAATCACTGTACGTTCAAATAAAATAGTATTTCTTAGATTTAATATCAGTTTCAGCATTTAAGATAGCGCTGTGCCTTTTCTAAAGTTTATATATATAAGTTTATCTTAAATATGCAAAAAGTAATCGCCTTACAGACATAACCAGCCAAACTAATGAGTAATAATCACTATTATCTGGCTTATAATTATTGCAATTATCTCTCTATATTAAATAGGGCAAGTTCTGAGTTATCGAACAATTCCACATTTTCGATCACGTAGAAGAATATATAACTGAATATTCAACTCATTTCTTCAATCGGTATCCATAATACCTACATGTATAATGGATACCATTAAAATAACAATTTAAATAGTTAAATTATGTATTATTTTTACGTGATCGTAAATGTGGAACTGTCCGATAATTCATAGCTTGCCCTATATACGGATATACTTTCTCAGCGCGATCAAAAGTTGTTCTAAAATTTCAAGTATTCGTCAATAGATGGCGCTTTTTAAAATATAATAGAATATTAATACAGGTAACAATTGCAATTTAAAAACAGTTACAGACCATTTTACATAAAGGGGATCTACACCTTTTTTTATCTGAGAGTTCTGAAATTTACCATACATGTAGAACACGACAAATGAAAATGTTTCTGTTTGTGCTAAAATTTGCCTACAGTCAATAGAAAACGAGTTTTAATTTCATAAAAGAAAACGAAAATTTTAGGGGTAACTTCAGCGCTCTATATCAGCTTCACATTATCCCTTAGAAGCAGGATTCATTAGAAAGAGGAAGAGTTGTTTCACAATATAACATTGGGATATCTTAAATTGAAAGTATATTTTAAACATTATATTTGAAAATAAATTTTAAAAACCATATTTTAACAAAAAAAAATCAATTTCTTTTATTATTTTTTACTTTAGGCACACCTGATCAGGTGATGAGTAATTATTATTTGCTAAAAGTATGCTTACCGAGTGCTGGAAAAAAATTAAAATAGTTCTCTTCAAATGCTACAAATAGGACGATGTATTATTTTTTTATGTTAATTAATTTTAGTAGCATTTATTATAAATTTAGCGATGGGATTTATAAATCTAGTGATATTAGTTATGCTTTTAAAAAATATAGATTCTGAAAATACTATAGACAGAGAGAAATAAACAGTATTGAATCGTTCTAAATTAGCGGTATATATCCTAGTATTCTATTCCATTACATTTCGTTCCGTCCGTGCATATATTCCTAAGATCTATGATTTTAAACGTATTTTGTAACTGATGGTCACAACCCTAGTTATATTATTTATTCTAGTACAGTACCTGTTATTGAATCTAAATTATATTCGAAAGAAATTATGTATTATGGATACATATATTCTGATTAAACAAAAAAATCTCTCAAAAGCCAAAATGTAATTTTTTTTTAATAATTAGTGTCAATTATTGTTGTTCACCATAGTAATGATACTGCCACAAATGATTTGTTTTTCCTTTTAATATGTATTTCTTAATAAAAAGTGTGACACACGGACGGACGGACGGACGCGGCTGTTATTATAATATGGAATCTAGATTGTGAACTGGTTTGTTCTGAGAATACGTTCTTTTCTTTACGTTAGGGCAAAAATTCTTTCAAATGATTAAATACTTGAAAATAAAGTATTTTGTATTCTAGTTACGTAAGGGATATGTTGTTAAAATTATTCACTTGGAAACTGTTAACTTCAGCCATAAATGTGAATATCTGCAAATAAGAGAAAATATAGATTCTTGGCAAATACTGCGTTTTGTGAAGGTAAGATTTTATAATATTCAAAAATTTGTAAATTTATCTGGTATTAATATAAAATGTTAAAAAAATATTTCTTTACCATTCTGCAAACCAGTTTTCATTTACTGTGTGTGACAAAATTCTATAAACGAATTGAACAGTGTTATGTCCTCAGCCAAGTTGTAAAGTATGGTAAAGTCTGCCAATTAAATGGCTTGTGATCATCAAGTATAAAGTTACAATTTTAATTGGATTAAAATCTACCAGTCTGTTTCCATACTAATTTCTATTTTTTCCTAGAGCGATAATTTCTTGCCAAAATTAGCTTACTCTGTGAAATTACAAAAAAATAGTGTGTCATAAAACATTTGATTTACAACTACTACTCATACCTAGTGTTCAGGTTTGTTTAAATAATCGTCAAAATCTAGAAATGGAAACTGTGTAGTGTGTACTAATTCCTAGCGTTCAGGTTTGTTTAAAGGTCCTCTCCAGGCTCCGGGGAAAAAAATGAGTTTATTACATAATATTATAGAACTAAGGTCTACGATCACTATTCCGAAAACTGCATGCAATTTGTTCAAGTATATATTTTATTATTTGTTTTTAAAGTTTTTTAATACTCTGCGAGCAACAATAATTGAGCGAATCACTAATCTGACGCTGAAGAAGAAGATTTTACACTCTTTGTTTTGATTACAATTTTGAATTTTATAAACAAACCATGCGTTTTCGGCCTTTATTTTAAATATTAATTGTTTCCTAAAGTATATAAACGTCAATTTTAAACCTTTACACGAATATTAAATGGATTTATTTAACCTAATACCTAGTTGACAATCAAAACAAATCGTGTACATTCTTTTTCTTCAGACTGGAAATTTCTTAAATTAGTAAGTCGGAAGTAAAATAGGTTGTGTAGAGTTTCGATTATAAAAATCTTTAAAAGTATATAAAATTAAAAATATGCTACCAAATTTTATGCAGTTTGCAGCAAAATGATAAGAAACATTAGCCTCGTTGCATAAAACAATAAAAATAGTTGCTTGGAGGGGACCTTTAAATAATCGTCAAAATCTAGAAATGGAAACGGTGTACTAATTCCTAGTGTTCAGGTGTGTTTAAATAATCGTCAAAATCTATAAATGAAAATAGTGCAATAAAATTTTAAACTGAAGTACCTATTTAGATATTAAGTATGCTGTATGTGTAGGCTTTAACATTTGATTTACAGTTAATGGTGTTCAGCTTTAGATCAAGAAACAGTGCGATAAAGTATTAAGCTGTACGTACCTATTTAAATATTGACTGTAGACAATGTAATGGTTTCTCAAACACGGGAACGGCTTTACTAGTACCTACCTACACTCATTTCTAATTTTCTGTTATTGTTACCTAGCTACACAATGCGCATGCGCTGTCAGTTAGCAATTTATGCCAGGCAGGCCCCTGCAGTGCCGGTCTTTATTTGGTCAAACTAAAAGATAATTCATTATTTCGGCATAAAGTCTGTAAGACTATAAATGTCAAACTCTGCCTAATATACTTGCAAATATAATGCATTTATTTATTTATTATAAGTTAACTCCATTATAGGGAATTAATAAACTCGAAGATTAGGAAGTTTTTAATATTATAAAATAGATCGCATAATACTTTATAGGTCCTCTCCAGGCTCCGGGAAAAAAATGAGTTTATGGGATTGTATTATAAAAATAAGGTCTAGGATTGCATCCAATTAATTTGGTTCAGTATATATTTTTCTATATGCTTTTGAAGTTTTTAATATTTTGTGTGCGAAAATTGGACAAAACACTAATCTGACGTTGAAGAAAAAGATTGTACTCTTTTTGTTTTGATTTCCAATTTTAATTTTAATTTGGTTCAGTATATATTTTTCTATATGCTTTTGAAGTTTTTAATATTTTGTGTGCGAAAATTGGACAAAACACTAATCTGACGTTGAAGAAAAAGATTCTACTCTTTTTGTTTTGATTTCCAATTTTAATTTTATATACAAAAACAATACATTGCAAGTTAGACCTTATTTTATGATTTACATTATTTCCTGAAGTTCTAAACGTTTATATGATAAGTTTATTTAATTATATACCTACCTTTACAGTAGGTACAGGAATATTTAATATTGAATTGATTATACCTACCTAGTTGATATTAAAACAAACTGTGTACATTCTTTTTCTTCAGACTGAAAATCAGTAAGTCGTAAATAAAATAGGTTTGTATAAAGTTTTTATTATAAATATCGTTAAAAGCATTTAAGATTAAATATGATAACAAATTGCATGTTGTTTGCAGCAAAATGATAAGAAACATTAGCCTCGTTGATTAAAACAATAAAAAGAATGCTTTGATGGGACCTTTAATGTAAAATGCATCTTTTTTAAAGCTGTTGTTCATATATGTGCAACAAATCCATTTCAATTCGGCACACAATTTAATAATTACTATATTTATTTTGTACATATATTTTCAAATTTCATAATTCTAATGATTTGTACACTTAGGGTAAGTATCGAGTTACTGAACAGAACTATATTTTCGATCATAAGAGTATATATAATAATCAAAATGACCAGAAAAATAAAGATATAATATCTTGTTATATGATCGAAAATGTTAACCATCCAATGACACAGAATTTATCCTATATGTGTAGAATATCCTAATTTGTGAATTATTAATAACTAGTGTACTTTCCCGTTAAAAATAGCGGGTCATTACAATACCAATTTATTACACATATTTAATTAAAATATTTTTATTTCGTATGATAGATTAATTAATTCAAAATAATTCTGAGTACGGAAATACTCATTTTTCTCGCTTTTCCACCACTATTCTTCAAGAAATCGTACGTCTGGCAATTTTTTTCCTATTCGTAACCTGTTATAGTCTGTGAACCCTTTTTCAATATATTCCCGTGCGTATCATAGTTAGCCTACATTCTTCATGTTTAATACCCGTTGTGTAAAAGCGTTCACCTAATAAATAAATAAACACACGACGGTCATTATTAGCATAGATGTTTATTATATGAGTTAAGGATAATTCTTTCATTTTCCAGAGTTTAGCACATAATATAGACTTGCAAATATCAAATTATTACTATTTTCAATAAATTACTCATCGAAAATAGAATATCTAAAATAAGTGCAACTTTTTTATGTAATCTTTTATAAGGGTCCCCGCACACGAGCGTTCCCTCGCCGCAACGTCAAATGAACGCAGCCGCATGGCGTGTTTTCCATCGCGTGTGCCGCGATGGAAAATTAACCCAGATGCATAGAGAGTGACATGTAGCATGTACCAGTCACACTATACCTAACTAGTTACACTGTAGGCAGAGATGGGCGGGAAAGTACTTCCCAAGTACCAAGTAAAAGTACTAAGTAACAAGTAAGTACTTCAAGTACTACTTGAAGTACTTTCTAAAAAGTACTTTGAATAATTACTTAGAAGTACTTTTTACAAGTACTTGTTACTTTCCAAGTAAAAAGTACTTTGCAAAGTACATTTTTTTCTTTCAGTCAAGAGATTTTAAGAGATTAGTTCTAAAATCTCTACAAAATTAATTCTTTTTTCTCATCAAAACTGTATTTACAGCAACTGGATAAAAACTAGAGTTTGAAGAGGTCCAACATGTTGGAAAATTGTTTGTCAAGCAGTAAAATTGAAAACTTTGTCAAACAGTAGAATCGAAAACTAAGACTGTAAGACATTGTATACTTTTATGTGACGGTGAATATTTATATATTCTGACATACAATCATGTATAGAGACTATGAGTTATATTAACCAATTTAAGTACATTGAATATAATTATTTTGTGATACCTAGATATCACAACCAATATTTGCCAAACGCATTGACGAATTATAAGCGTGTGGACGTGTACAGTGAGTCACTGTGATGATGTACTATCAGAGTAAAGAGTCACTGTGATGATGTACTATATCAGAGAAAAGAGTCATTGTGATGATATACTATCAGAGAAAAGAGTCATTGTGATGATGTACTATCAGAGAAAAGAGTCACTGTGATGATGTACTGTCAGAGAAAAGAGTCACTGTGATGATGTACTGTCAGAGAAAAGAGTCACTGTGATGATGTACTATCAGAGAAAAGAGTCATTGTGATGATATACTATCAGAGAAAAGAGTCACTGTGATGATGTACTAGCAGAGAAAAGAGTCATTGTGATGATGTACTATCAGAGAAAAGAGTCAGTGTGATGATGTACTATCAGAGAAAAGAGTCACTGTGATGATGTAATGTCAGAGAAAAGTCACTGTGATGATGTACTGTCAGAGAAAAGAGTCACTGTGATGATGTACTGTCAGAGAAAAGAGTCACTGTGATGATGTACTAGCAGAGAAAAGAGTCACTGTGATGATGTACTAGCAGAGAAAAGAGTCACTGTGATGATGTACTATCAGAAAAAAGTCACTGAGAAGATGTAGTTAACAGCATAAATTATATGTTTTTAAATTGTATAGTAAATGTACTTGGTACTTGAAAGTACTTTAAAAAGTACTTGGTACTTTTACTTTGAAAGTACTTTTTTATTTGAGTACTTGGGCAACTACTTCAAGTACATTGATTTACGAGTACTTGTACTTAGTACTTAAGTACTTTCGATGTACTTTTCGCCCATCTCTGACTGTAGGCTATCTAACCAGTCACACTATACCTAATTAGTAACACTGAAGGCTATCTAACCAGTCACACTATACCTAATTAGTCATACTGTTGGCTATCTAACTAGTCACACTATATACCTAAACGGATCAAAATTGTAAAGTAATTGTTATTGGTACGTATATCGGTAACCAATACGTATCTGTACAAATTCATTCAAAAAGTTTATATTAACTTCATAAGGGCTTGATAGTTAAAGAAATACCTGAATTAACTCTGTTTTCTCGTTTTATTATTTCTTTGTAATAACTCACAGACTGTTAACATGTAGGGACAAAAATTTCTTTCTTATATGTTCAATAAAAATGTTTACTATTTACTTACAATTACCATTGAAAGATGCGGCAACAAACCGTCCGTGTGCGCACCCACACCTAGATTATATAGAATTGACTGGTAATGCGGCATTCACCATCCGTTAAGGGAACGCATTACCTTGCGTTCAGAATTGTCCGTCTCTCTGCCGGACGGCACAGAACGCTCGTGTGCCCACTTACCCGAGAGTTAATGCTTTTTTAGGGTCATGCGCCAATCGCCGGACGACCTTAGATATATCTTTGACAGGTATTAAATTTATATTGTTGATTACGTTAAATATATTTATATTTTTCCTTGGAAGATTGTGAATAGATTTCAGTGTTAATTTCTATCTATATTTATATGCATCATTTAATTTTGTTACAATTAATTTTTTTCATTTATTTTCATTCAAACATAAATAAGAATTTTTATTAGTTCATTAGTGTAAGAAAATTATCATTATAAGCTCGGTAATAATTGCGAGGCATGTCTCGAAGTTATTACCGTTCGTAAACATAGAAAACGTAAACCATATTTTTTTCATTGTAACTACATAAAATAAACATAAATATTATTATTCGGATGAGGTTATTAGAAGCAATTAGTTCAGAATATAATTTTTATACCTATATACAATATGATTAACAAGTGTTCTGGAAAGATATATTTTGTTTATACCAGAGAAATATTAAAGTTATCACTAGTTTATAACTAGGTATACATTCTCTTCATTTTTATTTATGTAACATTTAGATTTATTCCAGAGTGAAAATGTTAACCAATGTAAAGTCGTTTTAGTAAATTAGTCCTAGTGTCAGTCCTTTATTTTAGATAATAATGATAAATAATAACAATAAACAAAATAATTGAGATACATCAAAAACTATTGATGTATCTTTATTTGTATTTTTCCATAATTATAAATACCTAACATAGCTAATACGTATAATGAAAAATAATTCTTTTATTGTTTTTGCCATCATTATTTGTGCCAATAATCTCATATTAATAATATTTTTGTCTTCTCAATTTGCATTTATATCTTAAAGTTATTTTGGATCAAGTGTAGTTAAGGACCCCAGCTCAATCTGGGGTCCTTAACTACACTTGGGGTATAGTTTTAAAATTTGAAGTCCTTAACGTATCCTTATTTTCTTATAATGATTTTATTTAATTATAATTATTATATATTCATATGTTAGTTACGATTTCCTTATATTGGGTAACATTTTGTTATTATTTCCCAATATTGCTATCATTTTAACTAGATAGTTGTCTTTGCTTCATCCATTCAATGGCCGGTAGTGGATTTTCACCAAGTAGAGGTAGCATTTCTGTTTGGAATGTTGCTCTGTCTATTTTTTTGTTGCTCTGAACACCGTAGTAGAAGAATTATTTCGATTTGATTGCAGTCAAGACATGCAGAACGCCGTAGCATAGATACATTAAAAATTCACTGGGGTCCTTAAACTACACTTAAAATCCGTTATTTTCTTTTATATTTGTATTCGTACCCCCTTAAAAGAGATTTCATAGAAAACGAATGTTATTATAAATACTTTCCTATTCGTTGGCAGACTAATCTATTTCTTATATTTTAGATATTGATAGATTAACGGTATTTGATGTTAAATCTCATAACAATTATTTTATTTGTATTAAATAATGGTTTGACGTATTTTTTTTTAATATTTTCGTTTATTATTTGATAAAAAATTCCTCAAATAAAACAATTCTAGTGATTCTCTTATTTGACTTGAAAATTTCTTAATACAGCGAAACCTCCTATATAGTAGACAAACCTCCTATTAGACCAAGAAAATTTTGAAACTGTATACTGAAAAAAACCTCGTACTAGACAAAACACATTTCTAGTTACCTGACAGTTATTCTAGTGTAAATATTACAAGGAGTAATAATTACAATACTGTTTTGAAGATAAATCTCCAATTTGAAATATATATTATATTTATTTATAATGTTTTTAGGAAATTAGGATAAAACATAAGGCAGAATCGATTTCAGATTTAATGGTAGAGTCTGTGCTAAAAAATTTGATGTGAAAAGTTACAGAAAACTAGATACAGTGAAGACTATCGTAATTTCATAAAATGATAATTTAATTGAAAAAAACATTTGATCCATTTTAATTCAAACAAAAAAATTCATACTGTTCCTAAATGTGTTTCCCTTCAAATTAATATGTTAGTCACCATTAATTTGGCATTAAAGTTATAAACAAATAGAGCTATCGAAATATTAAAGTCACCGCTTCACTTTTAGAGAAAACAATGTTAGTCAAGTAGGAAACTAATAAAGTGAGTTTCTTACTAGACCAAACAAACTTGGAACGTAACTCTGGTCTACTACGAGGTTTGCTGTAATTCATTATAATCTTATAGTAATATATGTTTTTCATTCTTTATTGCAATATTCGGGTTTAAAATTTAATAATTTGTAGAAATCCAGGATATCTGAAAGCAACACACGTAATAATTCAATATTGTTTAATTTTGATCTTTATTTTATTGCAGCTTGAATGGATGAAATTGAAAAAATGCAATTGTTGCGAAATAGATAAAATTGATGATTTGCAGATTTTACATTGGAAATATTTTTTATAATGTTTTAAGTGTGTGACCACCTTCAAAAATAATACAATGTTTCAAACGAAACCTTTGAAGAATACTTGTGTTGAGATGTAGATAAGACAATAGGATCTATCCGACTGAAATTATTTAACAAAAAACGGTAAAAAGCTATTAGTAAGGAATAATAATTTATCTAAGGAGACTCTCACTCTTTAATTATAATAATTGACGATAATTCATTCAAAATATAGTAGATTCATAGGAAACTAAACATTTAATAATAATTTATTTAATTTGCAGGATAACTACTCTATTTTTGCAATCCTCTGTTAATTATTTATTGACGTCAAGTTTCAAACCAATTTAATTTGAATAAACTAAGTCGTTCTTACAGGTAATTTAATTTAACTATCAAATTCATTGTTTTTTATCAATCTAACTAGCTACTGATATGAGAATGTTATTAAATAGATAATATATAAATTGGAATAATATGTAAATAAGAATTAATGCTGTTTAATATTTTCTCATTTTTCACTGTGTTGGTCTGTATATTAAGAGTGTACACTCTATGTTGGTAAAATTTAAATATTGTATAATTTACAGTAAGTATTAACTTGTCAAATGCCTTTAATATTATTATTTCAGTTACATTATTTTAACAGTAATATTTGAGATTATATGTAATTTTTATGATAACTAATTTTATAGATTTTTAGGAATCAATATTGAAGGAAGTCACTATACTAGGACACTTATTTACGATCGCAGTACTCGGAAAGTTGGTAATTCATAATTTTATGTACATAGTTCCATTTCGTGATTTTATTTATGTACAAAGTTCCATTTCATTATTGTATATATGTACAAAGTTCCATTTCATTAATTTATTTACGTGCGAAGTTCCAATTCATTAATTTATTTATGTGCGAAGTTCCATTTCATTAATTTATTTATGTGCGAAGTTCCAATTCATTAATTTATTTATGTGCGAAGTTCCATTTCATTAATTTATTTATGTGCGAAGTTACATTTCATTAATTTATTTATGTGCGAAGTTCCATTTCATTAATTTATTTATGTGCGAAGTTCCAATTCAGTAATTTATTTATGTGCGAAGTTCCAATTCATTAATTTATTTATGTGCGAAGTTCCATTTCATTAATTTATTTATGTGCGAAGTTCCATTTCATAATTTTATTTATGTGCAAAGTTCCATTTCATAATTTTATTTATGTAGGTATTCTAGATTTATTTATCCCCATTTCAATCACCCCGTGATGGTGGAAGAAAAAATTAGTCTGTGATGATTATTTATTGTGTGATATTTGAATTATGTTTGAAATAAAAATAGTGATACCATATACCTCTTTGATAATAATAATAGCAAGAGGCCGTGAGGGCACATTCACTTTGCATGTTAACCATTTCGGTCATACATGCTAATAACTATTTGATCTCGATTACTTTCTGCGATAGGGTAAGTAACGGATTATTGGACGGTTTTACATCTTTGATATTACCAGAAAAAGTATACAATTAAAGTTAAATAATTTTAATTATATACTTATTTCTATTTTGATTGAAGAATTGGAACCATCCGATAATTTGTAACTTGCAGCTAACATATAACATATTTTATATAACTATTCCTAACTCTGTAATCAAATTAGTTTTTTCAACTGTACTTAATTTAAGATCAAATGCTATAGGCAGCAGAGTTTACCGTTAAAAAATAAATGGTGTTCATAATCG
This sequence comes from Caprella mutica, assembly GCA_947561585.1. Lineage (NCBI taxonomy): Eukaryota > Metazoa > Arthropoda > Malacostraca > Amphipoda > Caprellidae > Caprella > Caprella mutica. The sequence goes on along the minus strand of CANNZV010005074.1, from coordinate 15,117 downwards.
GCCTCTCTCACGGACGTATCTTATAAGGATCACCAAATCTAGATGCTAGCTTTTTCAATTTATATTAATTTCAGTAACTAAAAACTTATCAGAAATAGGAGGTTCGACCTCTGCTTTGAATAAAAGGCCATATCGCTGACGTCAAATGAAAAGGAACTCGAAGAAGCAGTCAGAAAAGAAAATTGTTCAATGATCATTGAACAATGTCACCTACAAATGCTCAGAGATGCAGAACATGAATATGCAGTCATTAACCAAGAGATTTGTAAGAAAAAGACACAAGCACCAGTATCTGCATTCACAGACGGAAGATGAAAATGAAAAGGTTATGGAAAATTAATCCTACGTACCAGAAAAATATAAAATCTCTTAGTTGGACAGCATGACTCTAGCGCTATTCTTCAAACTACAACTAGTGTTAAAAAAATGATAAGCATGGTAAATATAAAGAAAGATAATCCATATTACAATAGTTCAGATTCCAAAGACGCCACCTCTTTCCCTAACATTCACCACAGACAATTCAGAATTGAGCCCCTGAGAGGAAAATATTCATTTATCACCTTCAAAAATTTAATTATCGATAAAGGGTAAAAACTTATTTTCTAATGAATAAGATATAAACTTAGAAACCGAAATTGATTGACTGATTCAAAAGTATTTTAAATCTGAACTAATACAAAAACAGGAGGGGGGGTCTCGTGACCTGGGGAGGGGGGGCTTATGACAAGGGGGGCTTAAGTCCAGGGTGCTTATGACCTACACAGTATATCCCTATATAACACCATCTTCCAAAACGGGAAGTAGTGTTGGCAATATTAATATTTTAACGTGGTAGAAAGGAGAAGAGGCTATTGATAAATACTTTAAATTGATTGCTAGAGTTTAGAACCTAG
>CANNZV010005074.1:0-14144 GCA_947561585.1 Caprella mutica | reverse complement strand
GTATAATAAAAGAAATTTAAATGAAACTATTTTGAAAAGTTATAGATAATTTTTTCTGAAAACTTAACAGGTATAACTTGCCGCTCCCTTCATTTTGTCTTATTTTTACCTTTTTTTTGTCATTTAATAACTTGAATTGATAAACAATTTTTTACATGATCTACATTTCTGTTGAATTTTCTCGAATTGTAGTCCTCCCTATAACCTCGATCCCTTCTGTACCATGAATTAAGTTTGATTAGATTTTGGGAGAGATTGGGTTAAAGGTCAAGATCATCTATAACTCAAATAGTTTTCAACCAATTCTATGAAATTTGGTATTGACCATTTATTGGCCAATAAGCAGGAACCATTTGATCAGATTTTGGGAGTGAACGAGAAAATATCAAGTCAAATTATTATTAACTCAAGTCAATTTATTGGGTGGTCAAGGTTATATGTGGCGACGAAGATATGCGCTCTACTTCGAGTGCACGTCATCTTGTTGGTCAGGTGTAGGGCTGTGACAACATGCAAATAAAATAATAGATCTTAAGAATATCATAGAGGAAACGAAATGAAATGGTATCGGTTACTGTATACCGCTGATAGAATGATTAAATAGTTTTTCATTCATTCCGTCAAATCATCTGGATCTATGATTTTAAACGCATATTGTCACAACCCTAGTCATGTGTTGATATTTAGTCACCTAAACTAATTATGGATGAGCCATGGGCGTCGACAATTATTGTTTCTTCCCCATTTTCTCACTATTTTTGTATTAATCTTTATTTTATTACTTGGGTGCATAATAATCCTCTCCTCATTGGAGAGCATGCAGCAGCTGTCGAAATCTTCATGAGACTTTCGATTGGGACTGATTAACAACACTAATTGCTGATCTTAATCTAGTAGAAAATATCTGAAGCACTGGAACAAAATGATTCCAGTATATGTGGTATAGCATGAGGGATTGCTAATTTTCTCATTTATTTATAGTAAGTCTTGTTTCAATGAATAGAGAAGGATATCTAAAGCCTAGATCACACCGTCAGAACTTTGTTGGATCGTTCTTTGAACGGAGGGAGAATAAACAAAATTTCGACAACGCTCGTTGCCACATACACAAGGGAAAACCAATCATGGTAACGCGAGCGTTGATAGAGCGGTGTTCTACGAGTGTGGGCGTTGGCTCGGCAGGATTTAAAGTTGGTAAAGCGGTATACTGCTTTTGATTACGGAGCTGAGTGGATGAAATTTATCAAAAATTGTGATAGATTTTTGATATAAATCGATAGTTGAGGCTCATCATTTGAAGTCTTGACACACCAGAGGAACTTTGCTAGAGCGTTCCTAAAGCGGAGAAAAAAAATTGTTAACGCTGACCAGAAGTTGGCCCCCGTTCAGGAAACGCCGTGTACGCTTGACCACCGCTTATGTTCACACTTACCGATCCGAAAGTTTTGAACTTCACAAAATATTACGAGCGTTGAGAAGCAGTAACTTTCCACTCCGCAAATTTCCCCACCGCAACAAAACCTAGTCAAATTTTGGCACCATTATAGACGCAAATACCTAAATCTTATATGCCGGACCACCGCTGCTTCGCCAGAATTGTCCGGGCAGTGATTAAATGTTGCATAAACTTTGATAAGGCAGTTGAAAACGTTTGAATCACGGACACGAGTTTCCTGAAACGGCCTCAGAAAATGAAGCAGAGATTCATTGCGTTGATGAACTTTGGTTTGAGCTCCATACTGCCAAACCAACCCTCGCTGCCTCTTCCTACCGTTAAGCCAACTCAATGTCAACGACGACTTCAACGGTGCACCGCTATGGCACCACCCGTATTTTATATATTGATACATAATTTCGACACACAAACTCATAAAAAATAACCACGCTCTGCCAAAGCTTTACAACGTTTAATCACCGCCCGGGCAAAGCTGGGGAAGCACCGTTCAGGATTTCTGCATTGGCCGAGCGGATAAAGCGTCCACGAACTTGCTTCTTGCGGTGTCAAACTTTGGCTGGGCGATGTTTTAGAGGTAGTGAACTTTTCAGAGAGAAAAACTACCGCTCCTCAAATCTTGCAACATTTTGAAGAGCTCGAAACCGTCGGTGCTTTAACGAGGACCAACTTCTGTGAACGGTAAGGAGCGGTGATGAATTTTCTAACCGCTCAAGGAACGGGTGTAGGTCATAAGCACCCTGGACTTAAGCCCCCCCTTGTCATAAGCCCCCCCCCCCCCTCCCCAGGTCACGAGACCTGTTTTTGTATTAGTTCAGATTTAAAATACTTTTGAATCAGTCAATCAATTTCGGTTTCTAAGTTTATATCTTATTCATTAGAAAATAAGTTTTTACCCTTTATCGATAATTAAATTTTTGAAGGTGATAAATGAATATTTTCCTCTCAGGGGCTCAATTCTGAATTGTCTGTGGTGAATGTTAGGGAAAGAGGTGGCGTCTTTGGAATCTGAACTATTGTAATATGGATTATCTTTCTTTATATTTACCATGCTTATCCTTTTTTTAACACTAGTTGTAGTTTGAAGAATAGCGCTAGAGTCATGCTCTCCAACTAAGAGATTTTATATTTTTCTGGTACGTAGGATTAATTTTCCATAACCTTTTCATTTTCATCTTCCGTCTGTGAATGTTGATACTGGTGCTTGTGTCTTTTTCTTACAAATCTCTTGGTTAATGACTGCATATTCATGTTCTGCATCTCTGAGCATTTGTAGGTGACATTGTTCAATGATCATTGAACCATTTTCTTTTCTGACTGCTTCTTCGAGTTCCTTTTCATTTGACGTCAGCGATATGGCCTTTTATTCAAAGCAGAGGTCGAACCTCCTATTTCTGATAAATTTTTAGTTACTGAAATTAATATAAATTGAAAAAGCTAGCATCTAGATTTGGTGATCCTTATAAGATACGTCCGTGAGAGAGGCCGATTATGAACACCATTTATTTTTTAACGGTAAACTCTGCTGCCTATAGCATTTGATCTTAACTTAATTACAGTTGAAAAAACTAATTTGATTACAGAGTTAGGAATAGTTATATAAAATATGTTATATATTAGCTGCAAGTTACAAATTATCGGATGGTTCCAATTCTTCAATCAAAATAGAAATAAGTATATAATTAAAATTATTTAACTTTAATTGTATACATTTTCTGGTAATATCAAAGATGTAAAACCGTCCAATAATCCGTTACTTACCCTATCGCAGAAAGTAATCGAGATCAAATAGTTATTAGCATGTATGACCGAAATGGTTAACATGCAAAGTGAATGTGCCCTCACGGCCTCTTACTATTATTATTATTATCAAAGAGGTATATGGTATCACTATTTTTATTTCAAATATTATTCAAATATCACACAATAAATAATCATCACAGACTAATTTTTTCTTCCACCATCACGGGGTGATTGAAATGGGGATAAATAAATCTAGAATACCTACATAAATAAAATTATGAAATGGAACTTTGCACATAAATAAATTAATGAAATGGAACTTCACACATAAATAAATTAATGAAATGGAACTTCGCACATTAATAAATTAATGAAATGGAACTTCGCACATTAATAAATTAATGAAATGGAACTTCGCACATTAATAAATTAATGAAATGGAACTTCGCACATTAATAAATTAATGAAATGGAACTTCGCACATAAATAAATTATTGAAATGGAACTTTGCACATAAATAAATTAATGAAATGGAACTTTGCAAATAAATAAATTAATGAAATGGAACTTTGCACATAAATAAATTATTGAAATGGAACTTTCCACATAAATAAATTAATGGAATGGAACTTTCCACATTAATAAATTAATGAAATGGAACTTTCCACATAAATAAAATAATGAAATGGAACTTTCCACATTAATAAATTAATGGAATGGAACTTTCCACATAAATAAATTAATGAAATGGAACTTTCCACATAAATAAATTAATGAAATGGAACTTTCCACATTAATAAATTAATGAAATGGAACTTTCCACATAAATAAATTAATGAAATGGAACTTTCCACATTAATAAAATGGAACTTTGCACATATATACAATAATGAAATGGAACTTTGTACATAAATAGAATCATGAAATGGATCTTTGAAAATACATAAAATTATGAATTACCAACTTTCCGAGTACTGCGATCGTAAATAAGTGTCCTAGTATAGTGACTTCCTTCAATATTGATTCCTAAAAATCTATAAAATCAGTTATCATAAAAATTACATATAATCTCAAATATTACTGTTAAAATAATATAAGTGAAATAATAATATTAAAGGCATTTGACAAGTTAATACTTACTGTAAATTATTCAATATTTAAATTTTACCAACATAGAGTGTACACTTTTAATATACAGACCAACACAGTGAAAAATGAGAAAATATTAAACAGCATTAATTCTTATTTACATATTATTCCAATTTATATCTATATTATCTATTTAATTACATTCTCATATCAGTAGCTAGTTAGATTGATAAAAAACAATAAATTTGATAGTTAAATTAAATTACCTGTAAGAACGACTTAGTTTATTTAAATTAAATTAGTTTGAAACTTGACGTCAATAAATAATTGACAGAGGATTGCAAAAATAGAGTAGTTATCCTGCAAATTAAATAAATTATTATTAAATGTTTAGTTACCAATGAATCTACTATATTTTGAATGAATTATCGTCAATTATTATAATTGAAGAGTGAGAGTCTCCTTAGATAAATTATTATTCCTTACTAGTAACTTTTTACCGTTTTTTTGTTAAATACTTTCAGTCGGAAAGATGCTATTGTCTTATCTACATTTCAGCACAAGTATTCTCCGAAGGTTTGGTTTGAAACATAGTATTATTTTTGAAGGTGGTCACACACTTAAAACATTATAAAAAATATTTCCAATGTAAAATCTGCAAATCATTAATTTTATCTATTTCGCAACAATCGCATTTTTTCAATTTCATCCATTCAAGCTGCAATAAAATAAAGATCAAAATTAAACAATATTGAATTATTACGTGTGTTGCTTTCAGATATCCTGGATTTCTACAAATTATTAAATTTTAAACCCGAACATTGCAATAAAGAATGAAAAACATATATTACTATAAGATTATAATGAACTACAGCATAACCTCGTAGTAGACCAGAGTTACGTTCCAAGTTTGTTTGGTCTAGTAAGAAACTCACTTCATCAGTTTCCTACTTGACTAACATTGTTTTCTCTAAAAGTGAAGCGGTGACTTTAATATTTCGATAGCTCTATTTGTTTATAACTTTAATGCCAAATTAATGGTGACTAACATATTAATTTGAAGGGAAACACATTTAGAAACAGTATGAATTTTTTTGTTTGAATTAAAATGGATAAAATGTTTTTTTCAATTAAATTATCATTTTATGAAATTATAATAGTCTTCACTGTATTTAGTTTTCTGTAACTTTTCACATCAAATTTTTTAGCACAGACTCTACCATTAAATCTGAAATCGATTCTGCCTTATGTTTTATCCTAATTTCCTAAAAACATTATAAATAAATATAATATATATTTCAAATTAGAGATTTATCTTCAAAACAGTATTGTAATTATTACTCCTTGTAATATTTACACTAGAATAACTGTCAGGTAACTAGAAATGTGTTTTGTCTAGTACGAGGTTTTTTTCAGTATACAGTTTCAAAATTTTCTTGGTCTAATAGGAGGTTTGTCTACTATATAGGAGGTTTTGCTGTATTAAGAAATTTTCAAGTCAAATAAGAGAATCACTAGAATTGTTTTATTTGAGGAATTTTTTATCAAATAATAAACGAAAATATTAAAAAAAAATACGTCAAACAATTATTTAATACAAATAAAATAATTTTTATGAGATTTAACATCAAATACCGTTAAATCTATCAATATCTAAAATATAAGAAATAGATTAGTCTGTCAACGAATAGGAAAGTATTTATAATAACATTCGTTTTCTATGAAATCTCTTTTAAGGGGATACGAATACAAATATAAAAGAAAATAACGGATTTTAAGTGTAGTTTAAGGACCCCAGTGAATTTTTAAATGTATCTATGCTACGGCGTTCTGCATGTCTTGACTGCAATCAAATCGAAATAATTTTTCTACTACGGTGTTCAGAGCAACAAAAAAATGGACAGAGCAACATTCCAAACAGAAATTCTACCTCTACTTGGTGGGTGAAGATCCACTACCGGCCATTGAATGGATGAAGCAAAGACAACTATCTAGTTAAAATGATAGCAATATTGGGAAATAATAACAAACTGTTACCCAATATAAGGAAATCGTAACTAACATATGAATATATAATAATTATAATTAAATAAAATCATTATAAGAAAATAAGGATACGTTAAGGACTTCAAATTTTAAAACTATACCCCAAGTGTAGTTAAGGACCCCAGATTGAGCTGGGGTCCTTAACTACACTTGGTCCAAAATAACTTTAAGATATAAATGCAAATTGAGAAGACAAAAATATTATTAATATGTTAATAATACATGTGATTATTGGCACAAATAAATGATGACAAAAACTATAAAAGAATTATTTTTCATTATACGTATTAGCTATGTTAGGTATTTATAACAATGGAAAAATACAAATAAAGATACATGATTAGTTTTTGATGTATCTCGATTATTTTGTTTATTATTATTCATTATTATTATCTAAAATAAAGGACTGACACTAGGACTAATTTACTAAAACGACTTTACATTGGTTAACATTTTCACTCTGGAATAAATCTAAATGTTACATAAATAAAAATGAAGAGAATGTATACCTAGTTATAAACTAGTGATAACTTTAATATTTCTCTGGTATAAACAAAAATATATCTTTCCAGAACACTTGTTATTCATATTGTATATAGGTACAAAGACTATATTCTAAACTAATTGCTTCTAATAACCTCATCCGAATGATAGGTACTATTTATGTTTATTTTATGTAGTTACAATGAAAAAATATGGTTTAAGTTTCTATGTCTACGAACGGTAATAACTTCGAGACATGCCTCGCAATTATTACCGAGCTTATAATGATAATTTTCTTACACTAATGAACTAATAAAAATTCTTATTTATGTTTGAATGAAAATAAATGAAAAAAATTAATTGTAACAAAATTAAATGATGCATATAAATATAGATAGAAATTAACACTGAAATCTATTCACAATCTTCAATGAAAAATATAAATATATTTAACGTAATCAACAATATAAATTTAATACCTGTCAAAGATATATCTAAGGTCGTCCGGCGATTGGCGCATGACCCTAAAATAGCATTAACTCTCGGGTAAGTGGGCACACGAGCGTTCTGTGCCGTCCGGCAGAGAGACGGACAATTCTGAACGCAAGGTAATGCGTTCCCTTAACGGATGGTGAATGCCGCATTACCAGTCAATTCTATATAATCTACGTGTGGGTGCGCACACGGACGGTTTGTTGCCGCCGCATCTTTCAATGGTAATTGTAAGTAAATAGTAGACATTTTTATTGAACATATAAGAAAGAAATTTTTGTCCCTACATGTTAACAGTCTGTGAGTTATTACAAAGAAATAATAAAACGAGAAAACAGAGTTAATTCAGGAATTTCTTTATCGATCAAGCCCTTATGAAGTTAATATAAACCTTTTGAATGAATTTGTACAGATACGTATTGGTAACCGATATACGTACCAATAACAATTACTTTACAATTTCGATCCGTTTAGGTATATAGTGTGACTAGTTAGATAGCCAACAGTATGACTAAATAGGTATAGTGTGACTGGTTAGATAGCCTACAGTGTAACTAGTTAGGTATAGTATGACTGGTACATGCTACATGTCACTCTCTATGCATCTGGGTTAATTTTCCATCGCGGCACACGCGATGAAAAACACGCCATGCGGCTGCGTTCATTTGACGTTGCGGCGAGGGAACGCTCGTGTGCGGGGACCCTTATAAAAGATTACATAAAAAAAGTTGCACTTATTTTAGATATTCTATTTTCGATGAGTAATTTATTGAAAATAATAATAATTTGATATTTGCAAGTCTATATTATGTGCTAAACTCTGAAAAATGGAAGAATAATTTATTATCCTTTACTCATATAATAAACATCTATGCTAATAATGTCCGTCGTGTGTTTATTTATTTATTAGGTGTACGCTTTTACACAACGGGTATTAAACATGAAGAATGTAGGCTAACTATGATACGCACGGGAATATATTGAAAAAGGGTTCATAGATTATAACAGGTTACGAATAGGAAAAAAATTGCCAGACGTACGATTTCTTGAAGAATAGTGGTGGAAAAGCGAGAAAAATGAGTGTTTCTTTGATACCAAAAATATTTGATTGGTAGTTCCGTACTCAGAGTTATTTTGAATTAATTAATCTATCATACGAAATAAAAATATTTTAATTAAATATGTGTAATAAATTGGTATTGTAATGACCCGCTATTTTTAACGGGAAAGTACACTACACACAGAGAAAGGATTAGTTGAATCAAATCATATTTGATTTGTTTTGACTAAATTTTATGGTTTATCTGTGCGCCTACCTAAGTGGTGAGTTGCAGGTACTATTTAATATGAGTTAAATTGACGTTGGTTAAAACAACACATATGTGAGTTGATTATTTTTAATTCCCGATGGTCACAACAACTACCTGTGATAGTCAAAACTGCTCTTGATGGTTGAAACAATTATATGTAATGGTTAAAACAACTACAGAACAAGGTTACATCAACTACTTGTGTATGTTTCTCCAATCACTCCTATGTGTTATACCAACTACTCGTGTAGGTTATACCAACTACTCGTGTAGGTTATACCAACTACTCGTGTAGGTGATATCAACTACTCATGTAGGTTATATCAACTACTCGGTTAGGTTATATCAACTACTCGTGTTGGTTATATCAACTACTCCTGTAGGTTATACCCACTGCTTGTGTAGGTTATACCAACTACTCGTGCAGGTTATACTAACTACTCGTGTAGGTTATACCAACTACTCGTGTAGGTTACATTAACTACTCGTATAGGTGATATCAACTACTCGTATAGGTGATATCAACTACTGGTGTAGGTTATATCAACTACTCGGTTAGGTTATATCAACTACTCGTGTTGGTTATATCAACTACTCGTGTAGGATATCATCTTCTCGTGTTGGTTATATCAACTACTTGTAAACTAAGTAAATGTATATCAACTATTATAGTGTAGGTTGAAATATCGGTCTGGTTAGCAGTAGCCAGACTTTTTACAAGACTTTTTCAGTCACTATATTTACTCTATTAAATTATAATCTCGAGTTAGGTCCCGGTATCAATTAGACTAGACTATTTATTTTCTAGGACCAAATCTAACATGTTCACATTTATTTTCTACTTTTGCTTCTGTGATATGCATACTATTTTAATTTTAAAAAATAATTGATCACCTAGACCTATCCTTGTTTTTTTAAATGTTTTCGATCCTATGAATTGATATATGGTTATCAGTTGTAAATTAATAGATTAGATTGAATAAGTAACTTCATCAGGTTAGTTTATAAATAATTAGTTAGATGACATAAATAACTTTACGTAGTGATAAATAGGTAGGCTAGATGAATTAATTAACCAGGCTAGATTACAAAAGTTGATAAATCTTTGATATGCTGCAATTGTACTATAACTTAATGAGTAATAAATTAATGATAAAGCCTTTATCTTCTAAACCATATTTTAGTGCAATTCATCTTACTCATAGGCACTGATATTGAAATATGCTAATAGAATAATTACCAAGGTCAAATTGAAAACGAAATATAAACATTTAAGTTTTAGATTTATTATTTATAAGTTTAATATGAATTCTCGTCACTTTCTTTCACGACTGTAGGTTGCCAATTCCTGAAATAAGAGATTCGTATATTAATATATATTGAAAAGAAATTCACAGTATCGTTCATATACATTATTATCAATAACATCACCTACTCTTTTTCCTTTTGTGATGAGATAGCGACAGCTTCGATATTCTTTTCATGTCTGGAATCCCTAAAAGCATATGAAAAAGTAAGAGCTAATCATATTGCAAATACATATTTAGAAATCATCTAATATTTTCAAATACTTACTTTGACCTAGCATAATTGTTCCTGAACCATTCAAAGGAATTGAAGAGGACTCCGATAATTGATGACGTTGATCTACTTCATCAATTCTTCATCAAGATCTGAAAGTAGATTCAGAAAATATAGAAAACCATATATTAAATATGAAAAGAATTATTAACTGAGAATTCTTTCATATAGGTAAATTTAACATAAAATGTTAAACTAATTATAAATCTTCAGATGCAGTATAAATTTAGCTCTAATAAATGCAATGGATTTTTCTAGCTAATCCTCATAATTTTGTTATTATACACTCATAATGTAGACTTTAATTAAATACCAAGAAAGTATAATATATCAAAAGGCTCACCTCTGGTTGGAGTTCTCCCTACTAAATCCGTGGACGGTGTTCTCCTCCAACTACCTCCCTGGATGGAGTTCTCCCAGTCATAGAAAACTAGGGTCAAGTAGGTAAATTGCGGCACTTTAATTAACTGCGGTCTCTTATCTCAGAAACATTAATAACCATCATGACTTCAAGGTACTCGTGAAATGAATAGAACCTATCATAAATTGAGCTTAAATTATGATGTTCAACAATTCAGTATATAGCTAAACTAATTTCAGAATGATTTTGAGACTCTCTTAATAGGGTCACAATTAGAAATTAAAGAACCGAATTTGGCTGTGTAACCCTACCTATAGGTACACCAACTAGTTTTAAAATATATAGATTATCAGACCACTTTACTTAAGATACTAGGATAAGTTCCGAAATATCGGACGGCTCCACATTTTCGGTCGCGTAAGAAAAACTATATTAAATTAACTTTCATTTTAATTAGCTATTAGGTAGCTATATACTATATTTCATACGTGACCGAAAATTTGAAATCGCCTGATAATTTGGAACTTACCCTATTCTGAGGACAGCGCAGTAGCTGCCTAGCCTATGTAGAAGGGGTGTAGGTCATAAGCCCCCCCGGTCATGAGCCCCCCTAGGTCATAAGCCCCCCCCCCCCCGGTCAAGAGCCCCCCTGTTTTTAAATCCTTATTTACCTATACTATTTAATCCTTATTCACACTTTTGTAGTTCATTACTGAATAGACATAAAATATATGTATATCGGGGGGCGTGCCGCCCCCGAACCCCCCTGCCAGATCATTAATTAATCATGAAGTGTGCAGTACAACAAACTAGCGGATACAACAAACTACATTTGTAACTCTCAGTTATTTCTATCTAAGTAATTCGTCATTTGTTTAACTAGGTAAATAAGGATTAAAAAAAACAGGGAGGGTGGGGGCTCGTGACCGGGGGTGCTCATGACCTTGGGGGGCTCATGACCGGGGGGGCTCTTGACCGTACCCCATGTAGAAGGTATTGACACTGAAAAAAAAACAGCTAGGCAGGTATGATGCTTAAATAAGTTAACATATAATAATTTAGGAAAATTAGTTTGGATATCAGTTTACAAACTGGAAGGCAGTAATCAAAATTTATTATTATAAAAGTTATATACTGATAATCAGCTCTTCAAATAACTACCTATATAAAGCCACCAAACTATCAATCACCAATATTTTAGAATATTTAGGCAGACATTTATCAATTTATTAATGGAATTAATTAATAATCGATCGGCAGCGATAATACTATTTAATGCATATAACACTATTGTTTGCACTTGAATTAAAATGGTATTGAGGAGCATTCACATTCAACACGTAACACACTTGAAACAAGATTTGAACTGAAAAGTGTTATGCGAATAAATTAGCTTTGAGGAAAGCATAAGTTGCCACTTACTCATTTGATTGAACTCACACATAAAGTTAAAAAAATAATTAGAACTAACTCTCATAGTAAGTTAATTTATACACCAGATAAATAAGATTAACAGTCTTTGTGGGTTACATTATCACACTATGTCATAGTTGTTTTAACTCACACTTAAACTTACAAAAAAGTAGCGCCAACTCTCATAGTAAGTTAATTCATACACTGTAGAATACACTGGATTAACAGTCTTTGTGGGTTACTATAACACACTATGTCATAGTTGATTTAACTCGCACCTAAACTCAAAAAAGTAGCGTCAACTCTCATAGTAAGTTAATTCATACACCAGATACATTGAATTGACAATCTTTGTGAGTTACTTCAACACATTATATCCTAGTTGCTTTAACATATGTTCATTCTCTCAAAATGTAACTCCAACTCTCATAGTAAGTTGATTCAATCCATAAAATGATTTGAATTAACTATGTTTGGTGACACACACGTCATAGTTGTTTTGACACACATGAAAACATGAATATAGTCAAACCAACTCACGTATAAATTGATTCAAAGCATAAATTGTTGACCCATTAAATATGAGTAAACTTTTTTCTCTGTGTAGTTATTAATAATTCACAAATTAGGATATTCTACACATACAGGATAAATTCTGTGTCATTGGATGGTTAACATTCTCGATCATATAACAAGATATTATATCTTTATTTTTCTGGTCATTTTAATTATTATATATACTCTTATGATCGAAAATGTAGTACTGTTCAGTAACTCGATACTTACCCTAAGAGTACAAATCATTAGAATTATGAAATTTGAAAATATATGTACAAAATAAATATAGTAATTATTAAATTGTGTGCCGAATTGAAATGGATTTGTTGCACATGTGAGGAAAAATAAAAATTATTTATGTTATATCCATGAAATTTCACTTCCACCTTTTCTAATCAAAGATATTAATAAAGTGATGATTGTTAATTTTAATACTTCTGATTATAATCAATATATAATCAGATATTTTAGCAGACGAATAAAATGTATGTTTAAACCTTATAATTTATAGTACAGGCATCCCCCGCTTTAGTTACCAAATCACGACTCAGTTTAGTTACCAAACGGTAACTAAAGCGAATAAAAGTAACAAAAAATTTATAATTGTCACTCCTCGAATATATATTCTATCAGTTATAGAAAGAAAATTTGTTTTAGAGTTATTAGAGTACTACGTATATAAGCATATTAATAATAATATACAGTCTTTCATTGTTTGTGACTGTGATGAAAAAGTTCAAAGTCCTGCATTTATTAAAGGTTTTGAAATCCATCCATAGCTTAACTCTCACTCAGTATAGGTGAGTAATTAATAGATACTTAGATTTCTATAATTATTTAGTTACATTTAACAAACCGCAATTTTAAGCTTTATGAAATGTTTTTGGTAGTAGGGTAATAAGTTCCAAGTTATTGGTTGGTTCTACAATCTCGGACACGTCAGAAAAGAAAATATTATAATTATTAGTTAACTTCTATTCTAATTGGTATCATGGATACCAATTGAAATAAAAGTTAAATAATGATTATTATATAAAGATTTTTACGTGTTCGAAAATATGGAACCGTACGATAACACGGAACTAACCCTAAAATAGGACAATTTCTGAACCAATTGCTTCTAATAACCTCATCTGGACTATAATTTTGATGTTTTTTAGTTATCGTGAAATAATCACAGAAAATTGTCTCCGTTTTCTATGTCTTATTTAACGGTTCTTATTTTGAATCATGACTCGAAATAAGTACCACTTTTACTAAAGTGAGTTGTACTTAAAGCGAGGCCTACCTTTATAAATTCTCAATGTATAGGATTTGTATAAATTTTAGTTTGCAGCATATTAATAAACTTGTTCCCGCTTAAAAAAAATGAAAAATCTGGTAACGAATCGTCCTAGTAACGAAACGTCCGTTAACGAAACACCCGGTAACGAAACGTCCAGTAACGAGACGTCCGGTCACCTATTTTTACTCATGATTCCCAATGAAATTCAATTTGAATATTTAGGTTGAGTGTTAAAATACATATTCAATTTCATGAAAAAAAAAATCAAAACAATTGAGATTATATCAAAAATTAATTTTCAGGTGTGGAAATATGTCAAATAACTGTAAG